>JAQLOL010000008.1:10340953-10355923 GCA_029783665.1 Naso thynnoides | reverse complement strand
GCAGGATATATCATTTAGGCTCAATTAAAAACAGTTTTAAAAAAAGAAAGGAAAAAAAGCAACAACAACAAAAATAGCAACCACGACAAAACTAATATGACTTTTAATAAACAACATAAAATATTTTTGTATCTAAATGTCTAATAACAAGTGTATCTATTCTGACTTACATTATATATTTTGTTGTGTACTTATATTATCCCAAATGTTTACAACAATGTTCGGACTCAGCGAAATTATTATTTTATTCAAGCTAACATTGCGTTTCATTTTGTCATCTGTTGCTAACTTCTGAGGAAACACCAGCCAGAAAGTTAAGTGAACGCAGTGTTCATAACTATGACAATGGCTGAACAAATAATAGGCCTACACAAGATTCCAGGACGACTGAACAATGGATATTTCATCATGTACAGTGAGAATACAAGGAGTGTCCTTGAAAGTGGATGCGTCACACTCGCTGTGCTGGGTGACTCATCCCTCCCAAAGTGATGGAGTGTCCCGTCATGGATCATTGACATTTTAGGCTCTAGTCACCGAGTCTATCCTCTAAAGTTGTATGTGCCTTTAATTTGAGCTTCTGACACAACTAATGTATATTGAGCAAGGAGGATTTTTTCTGGCACTAAGACTGCTGGGAATTCACCTACAGACGGTCCTGATACAAAAGCCTTAAGGCACAGAGGAAGAATTATATATAAATGCAAGAGCAGAAAAGAAGCAGCTATTTTAAGCGCATACTATCTTGATTTGGCGTTTGAAGGCCTTTGCATTGCAACATACCCTGCTGCCGACATTATCTTATCACCTTTCTATTTGAATAATAAGCATCAGGTGCCCAGCACGGACAGGAGAGCAGACCTCCTGGTCTCACCACAGGGCTACTTAATATTATTAACATCATTTGTCTGGATCTCTTGCTGGTTCAACAGACACTGCGGTTATGACATGTTAATAAATGACTCTGGGTACCTCTTTGGCATGGGCCTGTTCCTCATCTGCCCCCTCAGCCTCATCAGCAATACACGTGCACAGACACACATACTGTACATCCAATCCCCAACAGGGACAGGAGATGGCAATTTGTTTTCCTGAAGGTCTCTACTCTGTCTATTGTTGTTTGCACTGAAGGGGACAAATTCAATTCATTCCTATGACAAGAAAGCTGTGATACACAAGAATAAAGAGAGGAGGGAGGCAGGAGGTAGAGAGGTAGGAAAATGAGACTGTCCAGGAGGAAACAAACAGAGGAGCAAGACAACTTAAACTTGCTGAAAGAGTGAAATTCTTGGTTCAAACATTTTTGTTTTGAAGCTAAATTTATTGATATAATTTAGATAAAAGAGATAAGTGGAGAATTTGACTCCTGGATAAATGTGTTGGAATTGTTGGGACTGCAAAACACTTACCCAGTCTGGTGCAACCAAATATTTTTTCAACAGTTTTCACTGCAACACAACCAGGCTGAGTTGGTAGAGTACAATAAACAGCGAGGACTTGATTTTGATCGGCTTTATTTTAGCCGATATGATCCACTGAAATATGCCCGGTTAACCTCAAAAGCCAATCTTTAGGGATCAGTCTCAACAGGGCAAGACTTGTTTACAAAATACTTGTACTCTGGAAAAACATATGTACAAAAGTAAGTCCAAATGACGTGATGTGTGAAACCAGAGCTGTTGTTTCAGTGTAAAGCTTTAATAATCATCAGCTGAATCACTATCAAATGCTGGTTCTCTTTATTTGAAAATCCTGGGCCTAAAAAGTTAATTTTTGATCCTTGAAACAAAAGTTGACAGAAGAATTCCACTTTAATAACCACCTACTCGCTACTCCCATAGTCTTCCTCAGCAGACAGCCTGCTCATTGACTGAGATAGACATCAAAAGCTCCTGACAAAGTAAGTGGATCTTAGTAAATTTAGTTTCTTTGTCACGTATTTGAAATTTATCTCTCTTTTTTTTTAAGAGAATTAAACACCCATAGTTTTGTTCCCAGCTGCTTTGAGGGATTAAACCAACTTTAAACTCCCAAAATATCACGAGTTATGCTTGAAAAATGACTTCAGACTCAGTGTGGGTACTTCACCATTTTATTAAAGTTATTTCTTGATTAATCTTGCCAGTGTTCAGCACACTTGGTCTCCTCTGACTAATTAATCTGTGTCTTGTTTGATAGATTTTCTGAAAGTGAAGTGCAAGGTGTTCACACTTTTCTTTCCCTATGTTCACACAGACTTTGTGACAATCACTGCTCATCCAACCTGCACACTTTGCTACAGATGAAAAAAGAATTAATACAAACCATGTAAAATGTGTATTACTGATCATGTGTCATGGTGAGAGTTACAAAAAAAAAAAACTTACCCAAAGCACATCTGAGGGGTTAATGTGACACTAACATTATGTTCTCCTCTTTTAAAAGCTACCTGCAAAAGAAGCCTCTCTGTCTGAATCTCCCCATGATGCCTCCCCAATGAACTGTCACATTAATAACCCTATGCTCATATTCAAATGTTCTGTCGAGGGCTAAAGAAAGATTGAGTGCCTTTGCCATCGTGAGGCCAAGATTGAAGACATGTCCCATTGACATTGTTAAAAGTTTATGAAAATATATGAATCCTCAAATGTCATTGGCTGGTGGGCTGCGAAGTCCTGCACAGTTTCAGGACAAAATCAGTCTTTTAATCAAAATGATTGAATACTAGCGAGTTGGATTCAGGGATGTGAATAAAACAAGTAGGCATGGGTTGATGTAGATGTGCGTGCATGCGTGTGTGTGTGAGTGTAGTTTTTATAATGGTGGAGGGTGGAGTCATTGTGGGGTCAGACCATAGATCTTACTCCATACATGCAAAACAACGGATGTCTGATTTTGCTCATGGTCGATGTGCGCATGTAGGGACCAAATTTTCAAATTAGCTTGATACGATTCTGACAGAGAGTCAGCCCACTGTCAAATGAAGACATATGGTGTCACATCTGCACATCTGCATGCAAAGCGTTGCATATGTTACACAAATCACACACTTTCAACCTGTGAGCCTGAATGACATGAAAAGGACTCAGCTCTTGTGTCTTTGCATTTACAGAAATATCCAGATACACAAACGGAGGTTTGGATTGTCCGTCTCCTGTAAGTAAACACTACCCAGTGCTTTTAGATCCTACTGTCCGGCATATCATTCTAATTTGTTGAAAATTAAAATAAAAAACTAAGAACTGAGAAACTAAGCTGATTTAATTTATCCTAAAGAGAGAGTTCTTGCCTCTGTGTTGTGGCTTTTATAACAGATGCAGAAGAATCTGGTTCAGTTCATCAATTCAAGTAGCCTCAAAAAACAGACCCATCCGTTTCACAAATTAATTAACTTTGTGAAAATGGTCCGGGAACCCTCCCATTTATGACCGTCTCCACTTGTCCAAAAAGTACTGCGTACATGGTAGCTGACACAAATCATTGACAAGCTACAGATGAGAGGTGTGGATATTCACCTTAATTTTCTACAGCCTGATAAATAATCAAACAGATGTTGTTAGATTGTGTTGTGATATTAGCTATTGACATCAGTTTTAGTGCTTTTGTCCATGTTTTGGGTTTTTTTAATTTTGCGCTGAGGCTGCTGATTCCAGGTCGACACCACACAGATCAATAGAAAGACTCCTAAAGGCTCCTATTTTTCCCTATGTGTAGCAATCACTACAAAACAGTACTTGCTGGGTCTCCACAGTTGCTTGCCATCTTGTGAGAATATTCCTTTCAGTTAATATTGCGTAGTTCAATAACAAGGGGTTTTGCCTCGTCTGAAATTCCCCTCAAAACAATCATGGCAGCGGTTCACTTGGAGTGTGAGTACAAAGATGGGGTAAACAGCTCTGATTGCTTGTATGGTTGTAATTCTATCCAGCTGCATCTGACTGCGTCCGTTACTGTCCCTTGGAAATGAATGGCGAATCGAGGTACCTGATTAGCCTAATTCTTTCTTGAGAATTAGTTTGGCTATGCCAGGCTGAAATTCAAAAACCAAATGTTGCTGTTAAATTAATATTTCTTTGATAACAAACACTAGCACTTCCTTCCTTTTTTGGAGTTTTTCATTCATTGTACTTATCCAGCTTGAACCAGTGCTGTAAGTGTCGACAATCGCAGACACTTAAAGCTCCATGAGAAACTTTCAGCTGAATACTGAGTCCAAATTTAATACTGATGCCTCACATCTTACATCTGCAAATGAGATTGGCAAAGAGATTGGAGATTACAATCCTGTCTTCTACAATGCCTTTGCTCAGTCCACTCAGTCAGCGGAAACGTTACCAAATGCTCTGCAGTACACAGACCAGAAGAGACAATTTACTGTTTACGAGCACGATCAATCCACTTTTCTCGTTTTTTTTCCCCCATCTATGTTCGGAGGCAGGAGGATATTTTTCTTCAGATAATTTTGATATTTTGTGTTTATGGCTGAACTGTGATGTGTTTCTTTTACTCATTGCAAAAACAAATTCTTGTGCTGGACACGATCTTTATGACAGTAGGCATTACCGCTTTTATCCACTCGGGCTGCTACAATCAACACAAAATAAAAATTTCCTCAGAGGGACTTAAGGGATGTATCATATGTTGTTACAACAGAGATGACTGGGCGGTGCAGAAATGTTTAGAGAGCAGAGATTAGGAAAAAGTTGTAAAACTTGGTAAATATGGTGGCTTTGTGGAATGAGGTGGGGTCTGTTAGCAAAGGTACACAATGACAAGCAGAAAGATGACATTTAGTTGTGAGGTTATGAGATTTTTGTCCCCCTCCTGAACCTCTGAGCATGTAGTTTTATTTAACAATGGCTGATAACATTTTCTTCCATCCAGTGACATCATGGATCAACTGAAAGGGAATTTAATTCACATAAATGTGAGTTGAAGTTTTGGTTCCTGCACAGCATAGAATTTAAACACAGAAATTGTTCATTTTTAAGAGGCAATGAAAAGATCATATATTACACGAATTAGCTTGGATTTATAAACCTTGTCTATGGGGAGGCACAGGACGTCTAAAATCGGAAGTTATCAGGTGGACTTGTCATTGCATGCTGGCAGTCTGTTGGGAGCTGGTGAGATGGAGCTCTTGTATGGGGACTGAGAGAGTGATTTAGTGCCGCGGGCCTGCAGCAGTTGTCCCGTCTGTTCTGTTGCCACTCTATTCCATCATTGGCACATTTACCCTTAAGGGAGTCTCTGTAGAAAACGGGTGCTAACCTCGTGCACCTGAGCTTCCCTTGACACTGTGGGGGAGGCTCACTAACCTGAGAGTTTGCTGTCCCTGTCCTTTACCTATTTGGTCTTTGAATTCGGATTTACAGCAAGGACAAAGTGTTTTTATTGTTGTTGTTGTTATTTTTAAGGAGCTTACTCTACATTTCGAACATTACATGTCTTACTGATCTACTGTATTAATAGAAGGGAGCTAGAAAAGAGACCCAAGAGGCTTCAGATGCATAAAGACAAAAGTTACCGCATCTCTTAAGCTTCATTGTGACTAAGTATACTGTAGATTTCATGTTTCATCATGCTTTTTTCCAAGCTATCATTATTGCACGGCTGTTCTTGATGAGTGGGGAACTGGAAATTATCCTGAGGTGGAGCGTCACTCCGTTATGGCCTGTCATTCAATGCAGACAGACAAATTACTCTGGTGCCAATCTGGCCATCAAATTAAACATGTTGCAAGAGTACTCAGTGGCAAACAGGAAGAAGAAAAAATAAGTCCCTATTTCATCACTATGGCATGAACACATCAAATAGTAGATGCATTTTTTTTGCACTGAACTCCTTACAACTATCCTCATTTGCATGCAATGCTACTCAACCATCCCAATTAGGCCTACAAAGAAGGAGGTAATTGCAGATTAAAAACTAGAATGCTATATGTAATCACATGGATCAAAACACAATTAAAACTTCATCTCAACCTGTTATAGCTCGGTGAAGAGCCCAACCCCCCCTCCCTGATCTTAATACTTTAAATCATATAAGGGAGGGTCGTTTGCCGACGGACAGATGAAAACACCTCTTGCGCCCAACAGTAAATTAATCGCACCAATTATTCACCACCAAGAGACATTTAATGCAAGCCTTTGGAGAAACGAAAGCCGGGCACTCAAATCCTCTCATTTGTAATTGGCTGTCTACTTCAATAATTGATTGGAACAAATGTGAAATGGATGAGAGGGTCTAAGTGTTCTCCATCACACGCTTTCTGGTTCAGCAAGTTCACGGGCGACTGCTCAAAAAGGAGTCCCACCGCACAGATTTAGCTGATTTTTATAACATCTGATTGCTATGAATGTAAGAGGAAGCAATAGTAGTGAGTCATTTATATGATAAGGGTGTTTAAAGGACAGTTTGTCCTGATGTACACAAGTAATGCTGCAGGCCCTGCAGTGTCAAGTGTCGACAATTCCGAGACAATAAAAAAGTCTATTACTGCACCACTAGACTGTACACTGTCTGTCTATAAGTGTGTGTTTATATAGGCTTGTTGTAAGCTCAGACATCCCCTATGTTTATCATCTCAGTCTATTAATACTGCTTCTCCTTGCACCTTTAAAAACATTATCAGACTGAAAAAATGATGGACATGTATGGTTTTTATCCAACTGTGGCCATAGAAATGACAATGCACGTACTTGTAATATTTGAACAGCATATCACTTGTTGACAGTACTGTTGTCATGATTGATTGTTGAATATTTTTATATACTTTGTTAAATATCACTTGAACGTTTTTGGTGCGTTTTCTGAATTTTATTCTGAATGTTTTCAGAATATTCAACAAAGATTGCCTTTGGTGAGGGGGAAAAACAATTAGCTGGAGCAACCTTGCTAAAGTCATTTTTAATCAATAGTTACTGATTGTATTGCGAATTTACTGACCAAACAGAGCTAATGACTTGAAAGATTTATGGAAAAAACATTATCGTTAGAAGGATTATAGACTTGCCCTACAAAAAAATGCAAAGACAAGGAGCTTTGAAGAAGCAAAATCGATTTCTTCCCTATCTGAGGAGCTCTGCACTGTCACAGAAACCTACCAAAAAAGGAGTTTGCACAAAGAAGTAAAATGTACTTTGTCCAGTACATGCAGAATAAGACTCTTGGCAGCATATGTTTTAGTATGCCTGCGTGCATGTTTTTCAATGTGTGTCAGGAAGTCTTCGCGACCGTGGAAGATGAAGTCATGAAATGAAAGCCAACATGCCCAGTGGGGCCCTACGGCAGAAAAATGAATCAATGACGCTAAGCAAGAACGGCTTAAGGGGGCATGTGGGATGTTGTTCTCCCTTCACTGTCTTGTTGAAGACAACAAAAGCACAATGCTGTGACGTGTATGCAAAATGCAAGCACATACATGCAGCATATGGCAACAGTCACTGCAACAAATATGCTATAAGACGAAGAGTATTACGAACAAGCAGGTGGTGAGGAGTAATTTAATAATATAACTTGGATGAGATGACTAATTACTTTTAACACCTACATATCACCACATTATTCCCTACATTTTATGTGGTATTTACAGCAGTGGTTTCTAACCTTTTCAGCTTGTGGAACAAAGCAATATGCACTTGTCATATGTTAAAACAGTGTATTCAATCTCAGATTGTTTCATTAGAATAATTGTGGGAATCGCAACAGAGTAAAGTTTCCCAGTATTTCATTAAAAGTAATAGTTAAAGGAAAGTCTGAACAATACACATAATTTTGTGCAGCACAATTTGTTTTTAAGTCTTTTCAGTCCTATTGATTGTTTCATGGCTCCACAGATTTATCTTGTGACCCTTTTTGGAGGGTCCTGATTTACAGTGTGATCGATCATTTAACTGTATCTTCACACTGATGCATTTGTGTTCACCAATGCTCCTCTTTCTCATCTACTCTGCTGTCACTGTACAAGAGGAACATATCCTGTCGCAATAATGCATGATGGGAAAGAGAAAGCAGGTGCTGAAATTATCCCCTTTCATGCTGAATAATTGCACCGACACCCCTCCACCTCCCACCCACAGTTGCTTAGCAAATCCTCCCCACAAGTCTTTGCTGCCGCTTGCTGTGGCGGTTCCCATCCACCTGCCAAGGGCTAAACACAAGTCCATCCATCACTGCACCACTTGACAAATACATTCCATAATAGAAGTTTATTTTTTATGGGAGGCTGAATCAGAGGCCTTCCCATGCATACAAAAACGTGTCAAAGTTATTTATGAGACCTGCTGAGAAGCACAATATGTCATATCAAACTCCTATTTTCTCTTTCCTACCACCACATCGCCTGTCAATATCACTGCAGCTATCAATAATGTGGAACGCCGGCGGAGATAAAGCCCTGTGGAGCTGTGGGTCGGACGGAGGAACGTCCTCTCCTGCTGCCTGAGGAACAAGCACACACATCAACACTGATAAGACCACACACACGCACTCACCCACCCACACACACACACACACACACACACGCACACACACACACACACACACACACACACACAGGCACACACAGATGTAAACATTTCCATGATGAGTTTATTGGCAGATTCTCTCTCTGTCTCTGCAAAGACATTCAAGTAATCATTAGTAAAGTAAAAAAGTTTTGGATGTACTTGCAGTTCTGGAGTCACCTGTGCCATTGACCCTTGTTAAAAATGGAAAATGACAAAAAGGGCAGTTGTTCAGTTTGCCCCCAACAGTCACCTAAAGCTACAATATCTAAACAGCTATTATGCCATTTTTGCTCCATGCACGTGGGGATAAGTAATGGTGATCAAATCACGAGATCCTTGTAGCAGTAAAATATTTAAAACCCCACATGAAATATCAGTTTTAATATGTACTCAATAAAATTCTTGTCCCATTTATTAGCTAATAATAGAGTTGCATCAATCAAAATCTACATGAATACCGAAGTGTGACATTTAAGCTGTCATGTTCACAGTACATACTGTTCCAGGTATCGTCAGTGTGGCACTGTGTGAAAGGTGTAGTTACTGCATCCTTATACAATGTACTCTTCATTTTGCCCTTCAGGCTTTAAACGCAGCACAGTCACAAAGACAAATGCCTGCCTTTTGAATATGATAAAGATTATCTGGCTTAATGTGCAGTTATACTGAACGGATTTAAATCATATTTAAAAGTGATTTGCACTACTTTAACTTTGTTGGAATTAAGATGGACATTTTTTTAAAGAATCAAATCAATGCAGGACTAGAGATGCCGACGATTTTTATTCCTCATGTTTTTCTTCCTTGTCAAACCCTGGTGCCTATATTACCCACAATGCAACTCAACCACCTACAGTTCAGTCAGTGATTTAAGTGTGAAATGCTGATGGCAGCTAATGTACAGTAGTCTCTAGCCAGCGGAGTCTAGCAGAGATAAAGAGAAGCCTACAGAGGTCTGTTAAATCTGGTAACTAAACAACAACAAAAATCTCCCCTTTTATAAACTTACTCTCTTTAGCCCTAACACCTGGAGAACACATCCTGCATCTGCATCGGCAGTACCGCTACTTATTTTCAGCACCCATTAAAAAAGATTAGAGCAGCCACACAGCAACTTCACACTCCAGCTCAGGAAGCTCGCAAATTGTTTTCCGTGAGGCTAAAACAGACAGAATTAACCTGTGGACATCATATAGCAACAGTGACTGTAGTTTCAAAATACAACCTTTTACAAGTATATATGTCCCCTCATTCAATTTTTTACGCGAAACATTTGAGGTATTTAGTTGCATAACAACAGACCATTTTTCAACTAGTTCTGGGTTTTTATATGACAGTAAAACCAGAGACCCTGTTTAGGTAACTGGGTTATTTTATGTTAAGAATTAAAAATGATGATTACGCGGAGAGCAGAAGGCACACAGATTTCTGTCCAAACTCAATATCAATTGGATGCATCATGAAATGACAAAAAGCATTTTCCTATCAACTGGAATTATCAAACACAACTCTGTGCCTGTTTAAACCCCCACCCACCCACCCACCCACACACACACCCACCCACACACACACACACACACACACACACACACACACATACACATAAGCATACTCCCCAAAACATGTAGTTCGGAGAGTTTCCCTTTAAGACTGCCCATTGTCTTTTATAATCAATCACATCTAGACTAGCAAGGTTTAAAATGCAAGCTCGAACTAATTACTAAGATGCAATATGTGCAAGAATGTTAGGCTCTGTTCAGAAGTTACATAAATAGCGGAAAGCTGTGCTCTGAGAGCCACAGTTGCCAAGAACACAATGGAATTCAATGCATTGATGGCCTCATCTGTCTCAAGGTGTCCAAGCAAATTCATTCACTGATGCATGCTCCAATTCCATTCCCAAATCCAAGTTGAGCAACATATTAATTGAAATCGAACACCATGCACCATTTCACCTTGGACGCTGTATGTTAACAGCAAGGTCCAATATTGTCACTATGTTAATGATCCTACTAGATCACTAATGAACAGCTTTGCTGAGCTTGGTACAACAGGGAACGGACACGGGGGGCAATATAGGGAAGGACACTGGATCCATGTGTTTTCGGGTTGTTGTGAAAAGAAATAATGGAGACTTTATGAATGCAAAGCATACAGCAGGAAGTCGCATGACCTTCACGACAACAACCAACACAACAGGAAACTAAATGATTAAGAAAAAGTCTTTTCTCCTCAGAATAAACACATTTTAACACTGTAAAGTAAAAAGAAGAAAAAAAAAGATTTTATTCAGTTGATTCTATATTAGTCACAAGTGTTAGATGTTACGTGTGGCCCATTTTTGTAAGTAATGTTAAACTCAAATGTCCTAAATCTTGTAATGTTTACCTCCTCACTCAAATATCTGAACAAACTACAGGATGCATAGACATGAAATTTTGCAAAGATGTTCATGGGTCCCTGTAACACCACATTATTCCCAGATAGGGCTGCACGATTCTTGCTAAAATGTGAATCACAATTGTTCTCCCTGAGAATTGAGATCACGATTCTCTCTTTAAAAGAAAACAAAAGCTTGGTTGACGTTGTAGAGATTTGTAGTGTTACCTTGCGGTGCAGCAATAATGCCAAAGGACTTGTATGTAAATTATTACTCCTTACACATTGTCGTAAGGTTTTCTCAGTTCTGCACGATGAAATGTCCCCCTTTTTTCTGCATGAGTACGTCAATACTCTCGCTTTTGCCACCGCAATTTTCCTCAGCAGTGCTCATTTTTTATTTTCACATGTAAAATGTGGCTCCAACCCCATAAACTAAACCGACTTCTTCCTTCTTCCTGCTTGTCTACACGTGACGTTGCCAATCCCGTGTCTGGCTACTGTAGCAGCGGTGAGTGACAGCGGAGCGATGTAAATGAGGAAGAGAAATGAGAGAAGTCACTAAATTGTTTGGTTGAATCATTGGCCAATCGCTGACATGATTGCTGAATTAACTGTGTGTTTCACACTGTGTGAGTGTGACGGAGCATCTGGAGCGTCTGGGATTGTTATAAATAAGCGAACACGTGAATGCAGCACAATCTGAATGCACAGGAAAATACAAGCAAGTAAATCGTCGTCATTTAGAAATGAGATTACATGTATGTTTGAATCGAGATCATGATTTTTTTACGATTTATTGTGCAGCCCTAGTCCCAGATTATTCTAAAGACAAAAGGTCTTTACACACCAAGTCATATTTTCCATCTGAAATTGCTGCATGTTCAAAAAAAGAAACAAACAAAAATACGTTCTCACATTGTCAATCATGTTTACACACTGACTACAAATACACTTTGCGCACATTTTCCCGATGTCACGCTCTGGATTAATGGTGTGTGTGTGTGTGTGTTTGTGTGTGTGTGTGTCCCTACCTCAAATATACTGGCAGCGGCTGTTCAGGTTTAACCAATTTGCAGAAATTGGTGTTCTTGTTTTTAATGCATGGTTCCAGTAAAGCCAGCAGTGTATCAAACTTGATCAGTGACATCCTGAAACAGCCTGAACCAGGAAACAAGCGGAGAATTCCGCAGCTCCTTTATCAGGTGCTGAAACTCGCCTTGCAAAAGGCAAAAAAAACAAACAAAAAAAACAAAACAAAGGCCATAACTCCTAATATTTTTTATTTTCTCACTGGCCAGTTTTCCTCATTACAGAAAATTGCTCTGGTTTGTTAACCCAACAATTTATCTGTTTAACACGCCACTGGTTTAAAACAAGCTCTGGTTGTTCTAAATCAGTGGCGTGTTAAACAAATAATTATCTGAGCTACATTTTCTTTACACCTTTCAAACACCTTTACTTCATTCCCAAGTGAGACACTCCCTGTCGTCCCCTGAGAGGCATTTTTAGCACAGAGAATTTATCACTTTCTGTAATTAGTTTCTTATTTAATTTGTTCAATCTATCTTTCGACTAAAAGAAAAGATGTGAATAAAGATGTGACCTTTTGGAGGACATATCTAAGAATAAAATATAAAACCACATGGCATGCTGGGTTATTTATGGTTGAGCTCTTAAAAATGGAGGGAGCTGTTTACTTGAATGACTGAAAGCACAAACTTAATGTAGGAGTCACCTACAGCCTTTTGACAATGAACTGTGCATCACTTGAGGATAAGTGGATATGATTTACACTTTTCCAGAGGACAGTTGCAGAGAGCTGCTGGGAATCATTGCCTTTCCACACAGGGCCTGAGGCCTGTCAGTCAGCTTGACAGACACGTCCTTTCAGGGTAAGAAAATGTACCAAATAGGGTCCCCAGATAAAAGCTGACAAACCAATCCAAAACAGACAGAAATTAGACTCTCCGACTTGAGAACTGCCAGTCACAGTGATTGGTAAGCTTTGCAGGTGATTCCTTGCCAAGCAACAGCAAATGTCTGCTTTAGATCATAATTTCTAAGAGAGAAAATGCAATTAGTTTCTCTCTCTCTCTCTCTCTCTCTCTAAAAACTCATCTACATCAACATTTAACTCAAAGTGATGGAGATACTGCAGCCATATCTCATTAAAGAGACCCTACCCTGGTCACTAGTCAGAATTTTCAGTTAAGTAATGTGCAGAATGTCCATCACAAACTGATGTTTCATTTTCCTCAAAAATAATTGGGTATTTTATATATGAAGAAACTGAGCTGTTATTCTCATCATATAGTGCATGTGAAAATGTAATACTTGTACTCAAAAAAATAAGATGTGTCTCTAAAATAAAAGGTAATTTTAACTTTAATCTGCTCACCTGAAATTCATTTTATACACCCCACAGAAGTGTGAATGAGCTTCCTGCTTCGTAGAGCTTTTTTTTAAAAAAGTGTAATCTCATTTCATTTGAGTGGCTTTCATACACTTTTAATTAGGTCATGGAGAGTTAATTGTCGAAACCTGCCTCCCACACACTGCTTGTAGGTATTTCTTTCGAGTGCACCAATGTCACAGCTCAGATCAACTTGTACCTTCCTGCAAATGAATTCCCAACATTTGTGCCCTGCTCTGTATTTAACAACCTCTAGGACAGAGGTGATTTGTAATTTAGTTAGAAAATCCAACATGATTTAACAATATAACCAATAAGAAATCATTAGTATTATCAACAGACCTAAAAGAATCTTTTCAGACTTTTTGAAAACTTAAAAATCATAATTAGGTGTGACAGTGGTATCAATCACATCAGTATCACATAAAACTGTAGAGGTGGATGGGCTCTATAATGTTCCTGTATATGAAGAGCTGAAGGTAACTGTGACTGAGAGTCCCCTAAGTTTTCCTCTGTTAAAAGCACTTGTGAAAGTCGATCGTGTGATGATCAAAACTGAACTGCACTGTTAAATCCTTTTATCCAAATGTACTTGAAGCTCTTCACCAACTCCACTGGCAAATGAGGTAGGGTCTGTGTGTGACGGTATGTAGGTGGGTTGAAACTTTGTTCTGTATGTGGTTTCTTAAAAGAAATAATTTACCTTTAATCGATAAAAACATAGCATTCCCTAATCTTTCAGTTTGATGGATGCAAGCCAAACATCTTTCAACCTCCCTTACTTTTTTTTTGAGGACTAGCCGTCTCATCTTCAAGCTGGATGTATTCTTTCATCATGTGTCGGGTTGCTAAGATTTTACTTCAAATCAATCATCATGTGAGCAGTTTAGTAAACAATAAGCCTTTTTCTTTTAACAAGTGCTCACAAGTCAAATTCTGAAATTTGTTCTCACAGCTCTGCTCTGTCATGTACTACTTAATTTGCCCTGAAATTTATTTTAAAACAACAACAAAACAACAACAACAACAACAACAACAACAACAACAACAACAACAACAACAACAACAAGTTTGGTGTAACAAATATTTGTTATCTTGGGGAGAAATTTCTCATACTTGTCAATGTGGACAGAGCCGTATTAGCCTATAGGAATCCTCAAGTGATATGTCCTAATATAAGGAGGCTGAAAGAGTAAACAACGCAGACAGAAAGGGGTGAACCAAAGTGCCAGCGCTGTTAATCATAAAAGACGACTGCTAATAACAAAATGTAAAACATCAAATGACAAAACTTTTTCAACCCCTTCACTAAGTTCCCTGGCAGGGGGGCCCAGCTTTCTCCCTAAAGCCTCATGTTAGCTAGCAGCTCATATAATGATCCACAAATCCCCCCGACAGTGCTCGTGACAGACCACGGCCTTTAGTTCCTTTTATGTGTTAATCCTTACAACATGCTTGAAAGAAACAAAACATCTGATGCTGATGGGGCCGAGTCAACTTTTCCACTGATTATCCAAGCGCGTGTGTGTGTGTGTTTGTGTGTGTGTGTGTGTGTGTGTGTGTGTGGAGGGATGAAGTCGGATGGCTCGTAACAGCTTGACATGAGTTGGGTTGCAGCGAGGCCGGCGTCACATTATAAGATGAAGTCATGTTGAAGCGAGAGAAGTGTACGTCTAGCTCATTTTG
>JAQLOL010000008.1:10324243-10340892 GCA_029783665.1 Naso thynnoides | reverse complement strand
GAGCGCTGATGCCCTGAGTGTTGATGTGTTATGCCATTTGCCGTTAGCCTCATTCATAACTTATGATATTACTCATGGTAATGGCGCGGGCCCTTTTGCCAAACATAATGAAACGTGATCAGTAAAAGGAATCTCAAAGTTGGCTGTCATTTCTGTCTCAATGAATCCATTTAAGTAAGTTGCTGCAAATCAAACATTTGGATTCCTTGAACTTGTTGCAAAATAACTTTTTCTGAGGCACGTCTCAAACAGCTAAGTGGATTCTAGCTTTAAAACATTAATTAATAAGCTTCAATCCGCATCAACTGTACATTATAATATGTGTTCTTTTGCAGAGGGCTGGCTTTGCAAAACATCTTGATAAATTAGACGGTCTTGGAAAAGTTTTGCTCTGTAAAACTGTTGTGCACAAATCAAAAAGGAGAAAAAGCTAGAAAAATTCTGATATTTGAACTTTTTTTCAACTTCAAGTTCAGTTAAAGTCCCTGATGTAAATGTGTTTTATGTAGAGAAATCTATACAGCTAAAGCTTTTCTGTCTGGACATTTAAAGACATCTCTGTCACTGCTGCCACCATGAATGAGATTAGCATCATAAAGAAGGAAAAGTTAGAAAGATTTAGGTCATTGCACTTAAGGCAATTCATAAATGGAAAGGACAATTCTGCAAAACAACAACAAAAAAGATACACTTTATGCCTATTTTAACTCTTTTTTTTTAATACCTAATGCCAACTATTTTCATTTGGTAACTTCTGTATGATTGAGTTTAGGGAAAGATGGTACTTAAGAGTTTTTTGTTGTTGTTGTTGTTTTTTTGCAGGTCTGTGATGGGATACAAGCTTTTTAAAGTCAGACACGCTACATGCCAATCAACCTCATAGACCTCTACACTATAACATTTGTGCCTCTCCACATAAAGGGCACACCACTCTCCACATTGGCACTGAACAATGGCATTGGACATAAATTCAACTGTAAGGAGGATTCTTCCAAAACTGAACAGAGCTTTTTGGATACTGGGCAGGCAAATACATCCTAAGAACAAAATAAGCATTTTTGAAAGTTTGATCAGTGATTAGTTGTCCCATCATTTGGATCATTTTGCAAATGGCATGGTGGAATAATAGGAAAATAAAAATCTGGGTGGGCATAGACCAACAAAGGCCAGATAGGTTTGCGGGGGGGTGTAATCCCACTACAAATATTCATTGTTTGACGAAGTTTGCCAGCCACCTAAATTTTCTTTCATTGCAAACGTTGCAGCCTCTTCAGGTACACTGCAAAGCTATTTGGTCCTGAAGCATTAAGTTGTATTTCAATGCTCATACAGCATTACAATTACTTTGATGTTGACCTCATTGCGGCTGTTTATGTTTACAAGCTCTTTCACGAACAGAGTTTTACAGCGCGCTTTATTTACTGCAGCTACAGCGGGTTTAATGTATGTTGTCTCATAAAAAACACACAATAAAAGCAGCTGCACGTTTACTATTACTCTCTGGTGGCTATTCAGTCTTGTCACACGAACAGAGGCCCACACACCAAACAGCTGTTTAAGGAAATGTATGTCTTAGAGCAAAGTGTTAAGGCATACAGTTTATTCTTCGCTGCAGCTGGCTGATTTCAAAGTTGTGTGTATGTATGCTTTTGTGTGCAGATAAAACAAGATGCATTTCTTTAAGAATCTTTTGGAGAATATTTGTAATCTATATGCTGATTTTGTAATATTTTACTGTCTTTGTGTAACTTTTTCTCAGGTGTTACTTTTAGCTTTGCTGTCATATGCACAATTTGATATACATTTGTAAGATCACAGCGGTATAAAAAGGAAATACTTCATTCCAAACTTAGGTGTTTTATCAGTTCGACAAAATCCCTAAAAAGACATTTGTCATCACTATTTTATCTGCTTTAAAAAATGTCAACCATAAGCACTATTGGGAGATCCAGCAGAAAGAAAATCCCTCGTCCTTTGCTAATCAAAATTTCTATTTCCTATCATTTGGGAGTTCTTGATGCAGGATAGCCTCTGCTTTTATCCCAGGTGGAGGTTTAATTTAAAGCGAGGCATGGAAATTAAAAAGCCAGCCTATGTGTACCTGTCAATCAATCGTTTATTCATATGGGAAGCTCTGCCGCTTAGGCACTGACAAGACTGAGCCTATTTGATCTAGGCTGTTCAAAGAGGAAAAAAACCCGGATGGCCGTCAGAAATCATTTGCTTCTCACCAGGACATTCAAGTGCTATCTTGACAGGACACAATCAAACACGGGTTATCTATCTTGTTAATCTTTCGACTATTACTACCCTCATTTTAATTTTACATTTGATTCTTTTGTTCAATCAAAAGTTAAGTAACTTATAGTTTGCACTAAAAAGAAGAAAGTTGAGTGATTGTCTGTACCCTACACTAAGTAAAATGTGACATAATGAGAGTCAAATGTAGTTTTTAGGTCCAGAAATAAACAAAAGTTTCTCTTTCTTAGTCTTAAATGCATTAAGGATGCAGTATGAAGAGTTAAGCTTTACACAACATGAAACCAGAAACAAGGTTTCTATAGCACAAGTCAAGGAAGCTGCAATCTTTTTGTATTTTTCTTATGCAGTTGCCGCAGTTGTGAGCATTTAACCTCCGATAAGTCTAGAATCGGACACAACTGCAGACGCAAAGCCAGTTCAAGTTGATGGAACGCTTTAATGTAAATGTTTCATTATTAGGGTAATGGTTTGGCGTTTGTGGGAAGGTCGTTACCATGCAGCTCAGTGGCCTTGTGCTTAAAGTGTCCGCCCTGGGATTGGGAGGTCACAGTTCAATTTCTGGCTGAGTCATACCAAAGACTGAAAATGGTATCTGATGTCTCCCTGCTTGGCACTCAGCATCAAGGGTTAGTTTTGGGGTTAGTCCTGGCGACACACTAACATCACGTCCAGGGGGTGTTCTTCTACACAAGCTGCAACATCACAACATGATGTACAAGCAACCTTAAGACACCAGTCTTTGCTTTAGTAGTGATCACTTTTAAAATCAATGATAAAAGTGTGATCTTCGATAATTAAAATTAGTGTTGAAAACATCTCTGCAGATTGAAACTCATGATTAAATTTGAGATTTCTTCAGAAATATTAAAATTCCTTCTGTTCTGACTCTACATGATCAGATTGGAGAAAAAGAAAAGAAGAAGAAGTAGGTCCATTTTTAAATGCTTGACTAACCCTTAGTGTCACGCTGAGGTAAAGTCTGGGACGAGAACACATCCTTTGAGATCACTGGCACACAACCGGCTCAGAAGTGGAATTGCTGTAATCGTCACACTCATAAAACATGCATAAAAGAGTATTTAAGAGTCAGCCTACGTCAGTATCATAAAAAGTGGATGCACTAAGAAATATTACGGAGGCCAAGCAAGTGCACTGCATCTATAACCATGAAGAGGATGAGGAATCGAGCTGCAAAAAGACTGTATATGATACAAAAAATGTGCACATGGCGAGATGAAGTCACAGTTTTAAAGTGTGGACTGGTGCAAGAGAGCGCCTATTTACAAAATCCATGTAAATATGTATTAACTTGCATATGTCATTTTTTTTTCTACATTAAGACAAACCAAATGCTTTTGCAAAAGCCAGAAACAATTGAAGAGCTCACTCCAACTAAATAAGGCTGGCATTACATTTCTGAAATGGTGCATGGCTGGCCACATGTTGTGCATGAGTTTGTTTAAAATGACTGATTATTATGCCCTTGAGACATTTCAGTCTATATCAGTGAATATTCATAACTGTTTGTGAAAGGAACACAGAGACTTTGAGTCTTTTTCCCTTAATCTGTGTTGTCATGTTGTCATAATCTACATAAAACCAATAGAAGAAAATACATTAGAAATGCATCAAAACATACTGTCACTGTACTAGATTAGTAGATTATAAATCATTGGTGGCGGTACAGCTTGCAAAAAAACATTTTATTAAAGCAAAGTCTGAAAAAAAGGAAATAAATCTGCATGGTTCAAGGTTCAGATTTTACTATTGGTTCTTTTGATGTTGTTCATCAGTGCAAAGTAGCTATAACAACGCCTAAACCTTCGTAAGGAATGTCAGTCAGCATATTCGGTAAAAAAACACCATGTAGAATAGGTGTTATTAAGAACCATCTTCATATAGGCTACATATAGTAGGCAGAGACAGCTTTTATGTTATGACTGATGTTTAAATGTGAAACTTTCTCCACTCGTGCACACAGGTACCTTTCTTTGTTTGCTTTTTCAGTGTACACAATGTGTATGTTGCACACACGGGCATTACACAGGAAGCAGCATTCAATCCATTTGATGCATAATTTATATTTATGTATATACATTAAAAATTCAAAAGCTCAACAAATGATTTTTGAAAAAACAAACAAGAATGTAGCATTGCAATGTTAAATACCTTCCACCTCCACATATTACACATGGTAGACCTAAACCGTCTTATCCAGAAAAGCAAAAAGCTTCTTTTGTTCTTTAGTCTTAAATGTGGTCAATGTCCGCAAGTAAATCTATTTTGCAAAACAGAGTTTGATTTCATCAAAACTTAAAACTGTTTTGTTGGTTACTGCTCTATATTTTCAAATGGTACATGTTGTCCTCCATTTTGGCTCTGTGGTTACACACTGTACTGCAGCCACGCCTCTTAAACACCAGAGTCGGTACACATGACACTCCATTTTGCAATCACAACAATATTATTCCACTTAAGTCAATTTAATTGCTGGGACATTTAAATGAGATTTAAATGACTTCAGACAGATTAACGAGGACACTAATCACATGATGAGGGGTTTGTCCTTCCAATCTATGTTAAATTTCTTCTCCTGCAGGGGAACCATACCACACCATGCAAGCCTGACAGTAGCCTCCCCTACCAGCTGTGATCTACTCCACAATGCCCTGGGCAACAAAAATGTTAATTGGGCATCTAATGTGCAATTTTGCTGGCCACAATCTGTAAATATCACTTAACATCAATGGGATAAACCAAGCAGAGTGATGTCCAGACCTCTCTGCCCCAGTTTGTCTTTACTACTTATAAAAGTGGTAACCTCTTGTGGTCTTTGACTATGTTAAAAAAATTGCATTTAAAAAAACAACTATATTTCCTTGTTAATTTTAAATATCATCCATGCAGGTATTTATTGTTGTGATATTCATGTACATCTTAGGTTTGCAATAAATCTACAATAAACTGTTATTTTGTTATTTTAAAAAGACACTAAAATGCTTTTTTTAAAAAAAAAAAAAGAAGAAGAAGAAGAAGAAGAAGAAGCAGAAAAGCTGTTTTACAGACAGTAAACCTAACAAGGACAAATACTTAAAATGCACAGTTGATGCAAATCACTTACACTTAGGTGCAGAGTGTTGACTGAATCCTAGATCAAGACAATGTTGCATAAGTTATAACATTTTACAGTTACCTCAGTGGCATTAATGGCACAGTCTATAACAATTATTTATTGGCTAAAAGGGAAATCCATGCACACAAAAACTGGTCGTCTTGTAATTGTCCAAATTTAGCTCACGAGAGCCTTGGAATATATGCAGACAGACATGCATTATTTTGACAGTAATGCACTAAAATGGCCTATCAACAGCAACAACTGTTCGTCTCCCTGAGACAACCTATGTTGCTTATTGCTGTACATTAAGACCTTAAAACGCTGCCGGAATCCCATTAATACATCTCATTGCATAAAATTTCCATTTGATTTGTATTCAGAATTTTAGATGACCAGTAGAGCACCAGAAAACCCTCATTATTTCATATTCAATCAATCACTCATCGGCGAGCGCCTGTATTATGCCAGTTTTGGCAGTGTGTGGTTTCATCTTGATTATGGAGATTGGCATTAAAATCAGAGGAACAATGCAGCCTCCTCGCGCATGGCTGTTCTCAAACATGTCACAATTTCATTACTATTGACAAGCTGCATTATAATGTACTTATGTGTCTTCCTTGTCCGTATCGGGTTGAAGTCAAATGCTTGAAGCAGCAAGAGCCCTCGAGAAAAATTGCCTTATTTCAAATGCGAGAAACCTTCAGTGTCTTGATCACAAATCTGCTGTTTATGTGCAAGCTTAAATATATAAAAACTGTTTTAGGGAAACAAATGCATTGATGGTTTTTATAGTTTAAGTTTTTGAAGGAAAAACATTTATAATTAAATTAAATGTACAATTTGAGCATTATTCAAATCACATCATTTTCACCATGAATCTTAATTCACTTTTCTATTTTTTTCTTGTACTAAAGAATCTTACAAAAGAATCACTCCTGCAGACTTCATATTTGCAGTTTTTATGAATGATGCACTCTGTGCTGGCTAGTTAGCTACCTTCATTTCTTTTATGGAGAATACTAATATTCTTTTGCCTGGTTTGCTGAATGATGGAAGCAAATGAGCTATAACTACAGATGCCTCAGCCAAGAATTTTGAAGTGGGAAGAGATATTTTGTGCACCCATGGTTTTAGGAGTAAAAGTCCCATTCATTTTCCATGTTCAACAATACAGTACTAATGGAGCACCTTCCATGACTTGGATTAGGTATGAAAACCTTGTCATGCCTGTGAACATAAAAAGGTACAGTGATAAATTAACTAAAACTCCCAAGGTGCACTTCAGCATTAAACTGAGTGGAAGCTACATGTAATGGTATTGGAACCTCAACCTCCAATTTTAATACAATCTTCAGTTTTAGCAACAGTGACTGAGGCTCATGGGTACTGCAGAGAAATTTACCTTGTAAAACTAAAGCTCAGTATACACGGTGTGATTTTGGGCTGTTCCTGACGAAAGATGACCAAAGGTGGAGATATCTTTGGTCGTGGCAGTGACAGTGGTTCTCAGACGGCCATTGTCACAGTCTTGCCACCAAAGGCAGCCTGAGATAATCTTCTGACAGTGTCAGAAATGTAGCACGACCATCTCACTGCATCGCACAGTTTGACTACTTCTGCTGACCTATGCCCACTTACTTACCAGCCAATAAGAATGCTGTAAGAAATGATGCAACAATCAACGCGAAACTGGTGCTACACCCAAAAAAACAATTGGTTAGCGTCTTGCCATGGAGGTCTTGTCACGACACGGGTGGCTTAGATGGATGACACACGCTGATGCGGCGCACACTGACGTTTTTTATTCTTGCCCATAGACGTATGTCATAGCCAGCTATTGTCAGGCCTTGTCATCATACAGTCTGCACATATTAAACTTGATGTCGTACCCAAGTTTATGAGATTCATGTCACACAGTGTAGCATGCGATTCACTTATAAGATTGCTAAATTGCACAGTCTGTAGGAGGCTTAATGGTTAACAAAATTACTTATGGAGCAAAACCAGTGATGAAATGGTTAAAAGTGGTGGTCACTGCATAACAAGTAGCAAAGTGAGATTGTCTGCAAGCCTCAGGTGTTTATATGCTGACACTGATGATATAAGCTGAGGGTTTATGTATAGATCTACTCGCCATTCCACATCAAGACATTCCAGTTCAACTATTTTGAATGAGGAAAGTGCACCATGTTATGGTTGGTTCTTATCAGGACATATGTTTGAATGGACTGATCGGTAAACTGACAGAAATAAAGTGTGATGACGAAGGTTTTTCTAGCAAACAATGTCATGGGCACATTATGTGTTCAGGTGTGTGGGACAGTTCTTTCAACACCACAGCAAAAGTGCTGCTGTCAAACAGGAAGCTCAGGGTGGAGCAGGTGGAGGATGGGCCGCCTGCGTGGCCACAAACTTTTTCAATTTCACTGTCAATTTCCTGTGTAATTACTGGTGCTTTTGATGGACTTTTTATGACACAAGCTCCCCTCCTGTGAGACGCCATTCGTAGTTCGCTTCAAGAGGATGGGGCAGCAGTTCCCACTTTTGACACCAATTCCCACCTCCTATAAGTGGACCTTGTCATCATTGGTGACCCCTGTGGCGTTCTCTCAACAGGATGAGTCTGGCCAGGGAGGCCAGCTGTACTTTATCTGCACCGCTAGGCTGAAGACGGGTCGACTGGACAGTGACCTCTGTGTGTGTTTTGTTGTGAGGGCAAAGTTTGGGACAAGACACAGCAGTAGAGTTTTAACGCGGAATGAATCTTAAAGTGCCCCAAACTGTCAGGCTGGTCAGTAAAAATGTGCACTGATGATATCTATGATGTATAAATAACAGATAAAAAGGAGCACTCAAACATCTATTTCCTGTTAATCTTTCCAGATCAGTGAGCTTGACAAATCAGCCAACAAGAAAACGGGGCTAGTGTTCAGGGCTTATTGGCCAGCACTGTGTGGATGGCACTCTGTCTAAAGAGATCAGAACACCAAGCACATCTCCCACGAGATCGATGGGCCGACAAACAGATGAGCCCACGGGCCGGGGGTCACAGATCATTAAAAGCCATCTATCAGCCGCTTTCAAGGCCTCTAATTCCCCCCAAATCGAATATTTCCATGTAAATATGTCAAAACAGGAATGAAATTAGCGTGGTAGTTTATTGACTGTGATAAAATCTGAAAAGCACCACTGCACATAATTACATACTTGTCAGAGCCATAAAAATTAGCTTTATTATCAATGGAATGGTTTTGTACAACTTCATTTAGGTCCGATGTCTTCCAGATGGGGCTGCTCTCTGCACTTGAGCAGTTTTTATGCAGCCCCCCGACACACACACACACACACACACACACACATGCACACATGCACACACACACACACACACACACACTATAGTCTTTTTCATCCTTTGATTCCCATGCTGAGGGGAAGAAAAAAAAAAGAAGTGAAAGAAGAGCTGATATGTCTGGCAGAGTTGAGGGCCACATCAGCTGTGTCTGATAGCAGAAGTTTTTGATCTCATTAATGATACTGGCCTCCATTGTGAACCTAATCACATGCAAATCACAAAGTTGGTGATGTTAAAGATGCAGAGGGTAAGAGGGCAGCTGTTTCATTTCCTTTTAGAGTTGATGCCCTATGACGAGAGGATATTTCAACATATTCTCTCATTTGCTCACTATTGCACGACTTGTGAGGAGCTGCATCTAAGCATCTCGGGCTGCTGGTATCTGGTCTCTACCCCCTCCCCATCCCCGCCCTCTTCTGTGAAGCCGCTTTGGCGTGTCACTCAGCTGCACTAACAGTTTTACCCCCATCTTTTATTTAGCTTTTCATTATTATTTGTTGCTATTGTTCCATCTTTCTTAACTCCATTATCATATCAATTATAATCTCAGTCACACATCCTGATTTCCACTCATATCACATTTACATCAAGTCGATAATGCATCTCCGCTGCTGAATTATTTAGCTAACAACTTGAACTAGAAGGGGCTGATTCATATTTAAAACGGACACCTATCCTTAATGGCAGTTTCTGCTTAATCCTTTAAGAGAGTCGACTTGCTGCAAGTCTGTCGTTCACTTGACATGCACGATTCTCTTTTTACTTTTAAGAAACCCTCAACCAAAACAGTGCATTAAAACACAGACAATAAGCTGACCTTATCTTAGCATCTGTCAAAAAAAAAAAAATCTGCAATCTCCAGCACCAAAAGCTGGCATGAGGGGTTACCACACACTTTCTATAGGCGCTTAATAAACGGTAAAATTAAGAATTTTCTGGTATTGCTAATCAATCATTAGAGTATTATGCTCAATCTCCCCTGGAGCAGGAACACCCTTGAAAAAGCATATTAATTCAAACAGAACACAAAACACAACCACTGTTGTACAGATACAAATAGCCAGATCCTGAGTTTAGTAGAACAATCAGGACTGTAACATTCTGACACGTGAGGTAGCCAATGCAAATGTTCTGAAGATCACCAACTTGCACTTCCAGAGATCCCCTTTGAGGAATGGTGCCTTGGCACAGAGAATTTGTTTGATGGAGAGATCTCATTAGCCTGGGCAAGTGATGCAAGCAACAAACAGCAGATTTCTTGATTATAAAACGTTAATGTGCCTCCCATGTTGCCTATCGTGGGCATTCAAAAAGCTCTGCAATAGCTTAACCTATTCCTAATGAATGTATTAATGATGATTCTGCTCTTGAGAGTCACTTTCCAGGTTGTTTGTGAATGGACACTTGAGTCTTTTGAAACAAACACTCCCCCTAACATACTTTCTCTTAATGCTTCCCCTGTGTGCTGTGGTATCATCTTTAAAACCTCTTAAACTGCTACAAGAGCTGGAAACTCTGTCCAAAGTAAGACATGATAGGGTCAGGTTTCATACTGAAGCATCAATCCTTAATATGGACTGTCAGGGTTTTAAGAGCAACATGCTTGAAATCACAAAACTTACTAAATATTTTACATCAATGTTCTGGCTGGCACTACTCAACTAGAATATCAAATGTAGAGACCCCCCCCCCCAAAAGAGGTTGGGTGTAAAAATTAGAGGTGTTCTGATACTGATACCAGTATGAGAACATGTTGCCAATATTGCCAAAAATGCTGGTATCGGCATTGGTAAAAGTAAAAAATAATAGTAAAAATGAAGAATGAAGTAGCATTTGACGAACAATACCAGGGATTTGTGACCATGTGTGTACTTTGGTAGATCTCAGACTGCATTTTCAAACCCAATTCACCGCCATTTGTGTTGAAACCAGGTGTAGAAATTCTATAAGACGTGTGAATGTTGCTAAGTGTAGGTAATTCACCTTTCTAAAGAGAACATCTGCATTTAGACAAATTGGCCAAAATATTATTATTTGGTCAAAAATTGTTGATTGCGACAAAGGGGGGGAGAAGGGAGCTGTTATGACAAAAGCAATTACACCTGGAAAAATTGTTCCTCACAAGTGCTACCTTCCAAGCTCGAATATTAGCATAAAGAATGATTTTGACAAAGGCATTCTCTAACTAATGTTGTCACACATGTTCAGGTACTTTCTGTGAAGTTTACTCAATATGGATAAAATGTAAACATGTTACCTCATAGATAAAACTACTTTGGGAAAATGCTGTTCTGTTGTTCATCCTGCTAGCTAAACATAAGGTTTATGGGAAGGATGTTGTACGTGTTTACAGTTGTTACTTTTGGGATTGAAGAGTTTTTAGCTCACGATGTTTAATACCTTGACGACTGACTGAGGCAGTGTGGGACAGTGATTTGCATTCCCATTGGAGCAAACTATATTAAATCTATAGCAAACTCTTTAAACTCGAAATAAAAAACTGCTCTCTCTCCTAACTGAAGAAATGCATGCCACCGCATACTGCATGTCAAACAAATGACTCGCTCAGTGATTCACAGCTTCTGTTGCTGATAACAGGCACACTGTCGAAGCTAAATTAAAGCATAACATTCACGTTTTCTTCAGGGAATAACAGTGCATAACTAACCGGCTAACAAACCACTAGAAAACAATGACAACAGTGTCTTTTTCTAATTTATGCCACAGCTCTACTAGATTCAAATGATAAAAAAGTACATGCGTCAAAGTCACAGCAGAAATTGTCATGCGACGAATCACTGACAATGAGATTTGTGTGTATTTAAATGTGGCCACGCAGTAAGCCGTAAGAAACTAACATGTCTTACTGACATTCGTCAAAGTGCAGGAGGAATTTATCTACCTATCATTTGATTTGACTTGTGTTCATGTTTGAAAGGCTCCTTGTTTTATTTGTTCGTCCTTTACATTTGTGACTGTGAGCTGAAACATCCATTCGCTGTGCTATATTTCTCAAGTCACCCTCTATTTTAGATGACCATTTTCCCAAGATCCTTCTTCTCCCACTTGTCTAATTACCATAGAAGTCTTTTTTCAAACACCCCCTCCATCTCTCCCGAAGGAGACCACATGCAACTATAATTGCCTCCCTCATTAGTTATGTTTTCACAAGACGGGATAGGGGGCAATTAATTTTATCACTTAATTTTGTCACCAATATTTCCACAGCCTCAGTATTGATGTGTCCACCACGGCCAGGCCCATTTTTCAGGAAAATTAATTGACAAAGCAGTAAAATTTATCAACATATCACCAGATTAGGCGACAAATTGATGCAATGAGGGAATCAATTGTGTTTCTGTCATTGGGGTGCAACAGCGCAACCCAGAGCACAGCCGGACAAGCTAGACCACTGCGAGAGTGACTTCTGTGGCAGGTGCTGTGATTTATGTTTTTATTTAGACAGGGGGCATAAATCAGAATGAGTTACAAGTGCGGTGCTACCTCCCCTTGAGAGTCACACAATCGGCCCGCACAAAGCACATGCAACACACACACAGACACACATGCATGTGCACAAAAGCACCAACAAAGATATAATCAAAGACAAAAGAAATCAATAAGAAAACAACAAGGCAAAGAATACCAACTAGATCAACTGGAGCAAAAACCAGCATTACTGAGGAATAAACGATGTACAGTTATATGAAGTGCCCTGTAGAGAGAGAGAGAGAGAGAGAGAGAAAAAGAAAAACCAGAGAAAGTGAGCAAAAAATGCTCACATTTGAGAAGTTGGAGTCAGAGAACATTTTTTCTTTTTGCTTGACAAAATGACTAGATGACCAATTGTTTCAGCTTTAATCAGATTTAAGGTATAATTCTGTTTTGTTTTTTTCACATTAAGCCTCATAATACAGATATTAACAATCATATAGGCTACAATGTTCTACAGCATTATTATGATGAACGGGGCGGTCCAGAGAGCTGAAGCTCATTGGTGCAATCACTACCAGCTGAAAATGACTGAAAACAATGGAGGTGAATAAGCACTCAGCTAATCTGTCGAAGAACACAATAAATACTTGTTTTAAAAGACGAGACACTCACAGAATGTTCACTAAAGCACTAAACACTAAAACCCGACGTTTAACAACGGCATATAACCCGGAAACAGCTGTTTGTTTGTTTCCTGAAGCAGCTAGAAGAGTCAATTTGTGTTTAGTATTGGTACATGAGGACACCAGCAACATTCAGTTGGTTTCCGTTCTTTTAATACCAGCGTTTATTGTGTTTTTCAATGGTTTAGCTGAGTGCCCATGTGCCTCCGCTGTTTTCAGCTAGCAGTGACGTCAGCAATGATTGCTAGCACTTTGGACGGCACCATTCATCATAATAATGCTGTAGATCATTGTATATGATCATAGATATCCCAATTATAAGGTTTAATGTGCAAAAAAACTAACTTCTCCTTAAAGGGCAGCCAAAACAAATTAGCACTTATGGCCACAGCACCAAATTCCAGGTGTAAACAGGGCTCAATAATCCCCTAATGTTATATATTTGTACCTGATTCTGAATCAAACAAAAATCACATGAAAAGGTCCTACAGGTTTGATTTTTAAAAATGCATTTTTTTGAGCAATTGCAAAAAGTGCAAAAATGGTCTTCTTGAGCATTTTTGCTCTTTTTGCCCAACTCCAAAAATGCTATAAAAAGGAAAGAGAAGATACCAAATATTCTTTTGTTATTAAGTCGAGAAGAAAGCAAGTTTGTTAAATACTGAAGGCCATAAAACCTGAGGGTCATTACACTCCCAAGAGCAGCAGTCTATCCAGTTTATTGTGTCCACAGAGAATGAAAAACTAGCTGAATAGTTTTAATAGGAACATGTCTACTGTGTGACCCTGTCAGCTCAGCCCTGCTGAACACTGGTGACCCAGCGGTTGAAAAACAGTATCCTATTTGAACACATGACCTTTGCTGTCTGCATTACATCTGCTTCGTATGGACAAAACAGTTGGTGTGACAGTCGGTCTATCAAAACCTTTCAGTTGACCCCCATGCCATGTTTTAACGCACGGTGAGAACAAACTGAGGACAAAATGGCCACAGCGTCACCCACTGTGTTCCATCCTCTCAAGAGGGCACACATTTTATCCTCAGCAGAGGATAAAGTGCAACACAGGAGACAGAAGAGGGGGGAAAAAACGGTATAACACAGCGTCTCGAGAAGCAAGCAGGAGAATTGCTTGGGCGCCGGGACTGTCATGTCTGTATAAACAGGCATTGATTTTTCTGTCCAGCCCTGGCACCTCAGCCATTTATTCTCAGCTTTGTGGTTGGGGCCCAGCGGGGCTGGAGAAATTCTGTTACAGTCCGGTTAGGCCCTTGAGGCCTGTGTGTGAGAATAGATTTCACCTGTAAACGAGGAGAGGGACTGGAGCCACTTAACAAGGGCAGGTTGTGTCACCAGAGGGCAGGATGGGTGAAGTCACACTGGATGGATAATGACACATACTGAGGAAAGAGGGAGAGAATGAGAGACGCAGAAAGAGAGAATAAGAGGAAAAGGGAGAAATGATTGATATTGTGGAAGAAGGAGAGAGAGGAAAAGGAGGCGTTTAAAGCTTGGGGTTACAAGAGTAGAGAAGAATGAAAGAAAAGATAAGAAAAATGACTTTTATGAGCTGCTGATAGTTTACATTTACTTACAGTTTTATCATTATGTCGCCAGACTAAGCTAAAGCTATGTCAATCTCTAAAGTGAGAAAAAAATTAAGTATGACGTATGTATTCTGATGATTTTTACAGAGCTTTTCCTCTAAAACATTATCAGTTAAGTCCTCAGTGGCTGCGTAGTTTTCTAACAGAGTGCATGAACGGGGCAAACTGATGTCATATCAGCCTGGCCCTAAATGTCACTTCCCAAATAAAAAACTTCAAGTTAACTTCAAACGTCACCAGGCCTTTCAAACATGGATGTACGTGAGGTTTGTATTGTTCAGGACATTTACATTTATTAAAAACTGTTTGAAAAATGACCAAAAACATTGATCATTACAACTCTGATCTGCTCAAAAAGGACACATAGTCTTTTTATCCACTGATGGAAACTTTCAGAAGCTGAAACAATACTGAAGTATAACAGGCCTCTACATTTAGTGAGTAACATGTAGAACTTATAAATTTTAGCTTGCTTTCGAACATTTTCTTCCAACCTATGACAACTGGGACACCTGTATTTATTGTATGTTTTCTGCCTTTGGCAGATGCATTGGGCAATCATGAAATGAATTTTTCAGGTAGCGCAAAGCCCTAAGAGACACACACACAAAGAAAAACAGAGTCCTCGTCTACACCTGGCACATGGGAGAGGTCAAAAAAGCGTCAGGCATCCTGACGCTAGGAGGAAATAACTCGGCCACATATGTGGTAGAAATGAGCCCAAGAACAAATACAGATATACTTCTTGTATTGTTAGTAAAACCTATCCTATCGCTATTCTCCATTGTCACTACATTTCCTACTTCTGCTTTGACCTAATCTAAACACGACTGAAAAGGTACAATAAGTTTTGTTTCATTCAAGTTACTTCAATTAAATCAAGAAAGCCTTCCTGAGCACGTGTTAAATCTACATGACATAACATAAAGAAACATTTGCATTTCTCCCCTTTTAAATACTTGCATGCAATTTGAAATTGTTTCTCCAATACTGTAATATACTCTATACAAAACTTAGGCCTAATACATAAACTGAAGCAGTTGTACACGACTTATATTCAAAATCAATGGAAAAGGAATTGTCAATTGGAAAAAATTTAACCAAGTAATACAGCTTTCCTTAAACTTCATCCATGCATATGTCCACTGGACTGAACAAGCCTATCTTTAAAACTAGGCTATGGATTATTTAGGGCTGCTTTAATGTTCATAAGACAAATTGTTGGAAACAGTTCACAGAAACAGTCAGCTTTGACATAAGGGGGAACCTGTAATTCAGAGGAATTAAAGACCAACAGTGACTTTGGCGCAGGCATGTGCACACGCACACACACACACACACACAGAAAGTGAGCTGCTCTGTGAAGTTTCAGCACAGAGTGACAGTAATGATAGTGTGTGAAGGTTAACTCCTAGAGAAACCAAATCACTCCTGCTGAATGGGAAGGAGAGGGGCAGGTTTGAAAAGTACTTATTAGTCAAACTGGGTAACAACGGCGCCACCCGCACAGTATAATCAAATCATAGTTGCAATGCAGCATCTGAGAAGCTACCAACCCTGCAACCTTGACAGGAGGGTTATTTTTACTGATACTTTTCCTGCCTATTGTCTTACGCACTCACTGAAAATGGCGCCATCAACAAATGGAAATAAACACAATGAAGGGTGAATGGGATGGGGAGGCGGGTGATTTTAGGGAGGTGCGAGGGATGAGAGAAGCTATTATAAACACATACTCCCCTTGTTTCCCCCCTTTCTGCCTTGGAGTTAACCATCCAGTTGTTTGTGGAATACATAGAGTGCCATGCAATTTTAATGACCCCCAGCATGCGCAGATTTCCTGATTCACTTCTCGTCAGCCACCGGTTTTTATTTAGTACCAAACACTCCTTCTTGTCTCCTCTGTGATCAATACCTGCTGTCTTGGAATGAGGCAACGGGTTTTAATGTTGTTTTATGAGATCAGATAGCACCCTTTGATCCCCCGCTGCGAAGCGTCTGATCTCCTGTATCTGACAGGCTCCGACTTTCGTATGCACGTTAGGTCTCAGTACAGTAGGAATGGAAAAAATGTTTTAGAGAAAAAAAAACAACATTGTCCCTGTTCAAGGAAGTGTTTGTTAACCAGAAATTAATACAAAAACTTGCATTTTTTTTTATTGTTGTTGTTGTTGGTGGTGTTTTGTTTTAGCTGGC
>JAQLOL010000008.1:10249081-10281503 GCA_029783665.1 Naso thynnoides | reverse complement strand
TTAAAAAGCCTGCTCCTCTTAGGAAACTTCAACACATTCACTCACACACACACACACACACACACACACACACACACACACAAAGACAGACTGGTGTGAGATATACAGGCACACACACACACACACACACACTTAAACCAACACCTCCTGCTCACTCCCAGCATTGCATCTCAACATCGACACGAGGCACATACAGTTCCAATCCACCTGGTCGTTTGATGGCTCACACACTCACACATGACAATGCATTGATTTTTATTTTTTCCCTCTCCTCCCTCACTGCTCTTCTGGGTACGCAGACGGAGCGGTGTGGAGAAATCCATTAAGCCGACACTTCTCGTTTCCATTGACTGACAGGCCTTGACGGGCTCGGGCTTTTGGCCCACCCGCTTGACTGGCAGCTCGACAGTTAAACAAGCCCTCCAGTTGCTATAATAGTTTAAAACACTTTCAATTACCCGAGTCAAACAAATCCTGCAGACGAGCGCTCGGGTGCTTCTCTACAAGCAATCCCACACCCCAGCGGGTCCTTCTCCGCCTATCGTTTTGGTTTATCTGGAGATCTCCCACGCTACAATGAAGGGGGAGAGTTTTCTGGACAACGCAAGCATGAAGTCGGCGAGGGAAATTGGAGGGTACAAACTGCAGGTTTCTGCGAAGAGGGAGATGATTTTAAGGTTTTCTCTGGCTGTTTCAAAACTCGGCTGTCCGTCTGTATGGATGTGTTCCTGCATCTTCCCCCCTCCTCAGACTACAGAGCCCCTTGATGCATTTGTGACTGCAAGATTCATAACAAAACACATGAAATATTAAATAAACCGGCTTTGACCGACATCCCGACTTCTACACCCAATAACCAGGGGTGAGCAAGTTCCACAAATCAATGAAATCTTCCAGTAATAAGCCCGACCCATAAATCACTTGTTAACAAGCACTTCACAGCAGTTTTTCGGTTGAGTCACATGTTTAAACACTCCTTGCACACTGTGAGATCATAATTGCCAGTAAAAACATGAAAAGGGCAAAAGAAAGAATTTTTTGCAGAAGATAACATTAAACCAAGTGGATAATATTTTAAATATGTTAACATTTGATTGTTTGTGAAGTCAAACATGTCCTCATCATGATGGGTTTATCTTTTAAACCCTGACATCATGATAATAATAAAATAAATAAAAATTCTCTTTGTATTAGTTACCCTGAGCACTTTTGTCATATTAAATCAACAGATTATTCCTCTGTGTTGACTTGTGAACGTGCTCCACTGCATTTCTGTATTAATTGGGGGTGTGTGGAAATAAAGTATAATTACAAAACCTTTTTTTCTTCTTCAGGAAAATTACATCTCCTGGTCAAATGCATCGCTGCATGTTGCTGATTCACAGATATTGATTTCATTTTAATTTTGTAACTGAAAATAACTGTTAATGAATTTTTAGTGAACAAACAGCAACACAAGTAAAATTTAATTACAAAATTTTGAGACACATATTAGTACTAGTACCCCAACACACACTACTTCTACAACTTCTACACCTAAATAATTATAAAAAGGTAACAAAGTTTACAGTATTTATTAATTTACTTTAGGCATTATATAATAAGTTTATGTAACATAGAAACATAATTTTATACTGTAGGCAATACCAACTATCAGACACCTGGTACCTGTTATAGGATGTCTGTAAATGTATCTATAGTAACATAAGTATGGTGAACCTTTAACCATTTCTCATTTGTAAAGGATCAAAGAAAGGAAAAAATGTCAAAGTATCAGAATAATTAAGTTGTATTTTTAACCACTAATTCAAAATTCCATTAAGCATAAACTGTATTTTGTGCACTTACTGGTTCCCTTTTCTGCACACCTTTTCTGGAGATATGCTTGTTTCTGCATAATTATCTGGCATCACCAGCAGCACCTAAGGCTCTCGCTGCAGTAATAATCTCCCTGTTGCCCCAGAAACACAAGACACACCAGCAAAACAGTGAAGTCATTCTCTCTTTGTCCTTGAGAGTCGTGGAGTCGATAGGGTGTGAGGTGTGCAGAGCAGGGGAAGAGAAAAATACACTGGGAGATGATGAAACCATTTTTCTTTTGTTTTGTAAATAGGTGCTGATACATATTCAAGGGTGATTGTCTTAAAGTTGGACTACAGTAAAGAGGCGAGTCAGAAATCAAGCTATTTTTTTTTAGATTAGATTGCTGCAGAATATACGAACAGGAATGTTCAACTTCAGCTGTTTACTTTGATGTTGTCACTTGTCAGTATGTGAGCAGTTCAGAAGAGCAGAGACAGGAAACTATAATATTACAGACCACTTCAAAATGTGGTGTGGACACAAGAAAATTGATCAAAAACATGTATTAAAGGGGTTTTCTATCCAGAACACATTTCCACGGGTGGAGAAGTTCTGTTTTGTGTGGTTTTCATGAAGTTTCCATGCCTGATTTCAAAGGAATTCAATCTTATATAATTAAGCAGCTTGCACTTGAACTGCAATGTAAATCAAAACTGTAAGTCAAGATTAGTTCATTTTATGTGACAAACATTTGGAATAGTCTTTGCCGAAACAAGCAGCTTAAAATCTGCAGTTTTGCTTTGCTGTTTCATTTCTGACATTAATGATAAGACACACAGCATTAGTTCGGGCTCATACAGTTTTTTAAAAGTAAAATTTCAACACCGGAGGACAACTGAAAATATGATGACAAGACAGTTTCAATTAAAGCATCTGAATTTTGTTTAGATTAAACGCTGGACTATGTTAAAAGTCAGGTATTTTTTAAAAATAAATCTAAAAAAAAAAAAAAAGACCCTTAGTGCTCACGTTCCAAACCTTGAGAAAATAACTGTTAAAATTAAGTACTTCCTTCAGACAGTCCCTGATTAGCTGCTAAACAACTCTCCTTACATAGTGTTTCAAAACACATACTGTGGTAGCTTTTGAATACCTGTGCGATTTCAAATGTTCCTCTTGTGTTTACTTTTGCACCACAGCCTTGAAGTTATTAAGCAGTTTAAGTTTTTACTTTTATTTTTACTTATTTGGAGTTGTAACCGTTCATTAGAGGAGGAAGCAACACACCAAGTGCATCATCAGAGGTGCATTTAATTCTTGAGAACAACGAAGAAAAAACTGCCAGTGCTGAACTTTCCTGATGTCATCAACAATAAAGCATTTTAAGCACTAAGATTTGCGACTGCCTTTGTTCTCTTTCGACTGATGTTCATTTTGCTCGGTGGACAGCAGTTCTGCCAGGCAATTCTAAAATGGGCAAAAAAGTAAACACACCCATTAAACAGTCATTTTTCTTCCTAATTCTCCTAGATTGTTATTTAAAAGAATGCAGGAATAACAAGCTCAAAGCTTTGACTGAAGAACGGCTCCATTCACAGCTGGTGTAGAGCAAGAGTAAGCTACAAAGTAATGCTATTGATTTTTTCTGTTTATTTTGTTTTAATGCTACTTAATTAGTGCTTCCCAGCTAGCTGCGTCTACTCGCTGAAATGACACAACATTACGACAAGCAGCAGCTACGCGTTGGCTTATGTGTTCAAAACAGCGTAACAGTGGGAGACTCTCCTCACACACGCCAGACCAGAAGTGTCACTCCGCTCTGTGTGGTCTGGAGAGACTCAACAGACATTTACTAACATTAGGCGTGTTAATGGTGGGAAACCAAAAGCACATTGCAGATGATTGGATCAGCTTCTGACCAACTAAAAATTATTATTATGTGTTGTTTATGAAGTGAGACATTACCATGAATCCTTTCTGTACCTGAATGAAAATAAAGGACTTCTCAGATTGTTGTGGTCAATTTTAATTCTAACAACAAACAGCCACCAAGTGTGGGAGGAGTTCGGATTTAATTTCTCGCTAAAGAATGAAAGTTAAACAAATGAATGCTTTGCCATTTAGATTTTAAATGAGGAAACTGAGCCATTTTTTCAAGAGACATGCAACAAAGTAAAAGTAATATGAAAGAATTCTGAGTTCATCACAATGCCACTAAACTTGTTCATGTGTTTCAATGCTTCTGATGTTTAACTGTGCACAGCATGGAGCATTTTGCATGTTTTTTTCGGCCTGTAAACTCCAATTATGTGCTGAAATCTAATGAAAAAACATTTTTAGATAAGAGTGGTGTGTGTATAAAACAGGAAGAAGTAGCTGCTGGCATCTGGGAACAGGAATCGAGAACCGGATCCAGTTGAGAACCAATAAATTGGAATTGGTATTGTATGCCTCCTAGCTAATCAATTCCTCTTATCAATGCCTGGGCATGTGATGCTTAAATGAAAAAGGCAGAATTCAACTGCAAAGGCAGTGCAGCCTGCAGACTGTCTACAGCAAGCTCATTAATAAACAGTGGCGATGATAAAACTGTTGCAATATTTATACTGAGAATGTGTGTAGGCCTACTTTTTTCCACACAGAAAACTGATCAGGAATCGACAAAGAATCGGACCAATAAGAAGAATCAATAAAGGCATTGGTATCAATAAAATCTTATCGATTCCCATCCCTACTAGCACTGCAAAAGTTGCTTTGGTGAAAACATACTATGATGTAAATGTTTTCAAAATAAAACTGTTACATGACACTTGAAGAAAGAACTGTTTTGAAAATAGACACTTAAAAGAATAGGGCTGACATTTTATCAGTATGACGAAATGAATGAAGTAAAGCTGACTGAAATCACTAGGAAAAAAAAAGTTTCAACAAAATGTTCTGGTTTCCCAAGTTTTTAAAATTTAGGTCCTGTAAACGCGTGTGGAAAAAGTTCCAGTCTAGGAGTCTTTATTTAAAGAATTAATTTTGATCAAACATGTAAGAGGAGGTTGAGATGACAAATGTGGTATTTTGCGTTTCTACCACCTTGTCTGCTGTGCCTTTGCTCCAGTATGAGATGTAAGATCATTAGGAAGAAATCTTAAGTCGGTGTAAGTGAGCAGGAACTTGCGAGTGAAGAACTGTGCTGAAAAATTTCCTCTCTCTCCTCCTTACAGGCTTCCTATCCTGGTCAATACGAGCAGGCGCCACGGTGCAAACAGCCCAGGACACACCGTGTAAAGTGACTCTACAGTCCTCGGCCCCCCCACCCCCCCTCAGACACTATTCGCCCTTAACAACAAACATTGATTTTTTTCCTGATGAGGATCTGGCCGGCATTTAATCTAACATTGTAGCCCCTCGCTGTAGGACATGGCTGAGCATGTCATGCTAATCGATTAGCTTTGTTGATGAGAAGTATCTATTGTATTGGTCAGGACGGGGAAAAAACAGCACATATGTAAAGACAATGTGGCTTAGCATCTAAACAAAAAATGCTTCTTATATCCTTGATTTTTCTCATTTCAAGGGCAAAGGATTAAATTACTGCAAAGCCTCTAAGCCTGATGATAATTTACATTTAGTCGCAGCACTTCAAGGCACTATACATGTTTGCCTAAATACACCATCAAGCCTCTTGAGTAGACAATTGTTTACAGAGATCTGACTTGACCAGTGGTGCTGCTATCAAAACACGGGTGGGTGTCCACCCATAATCCCTCTCTTTGTCTACGACAAAGCCCTCTTTAGGCAAGGACACTGGTTTTAAATACTGCCATATGCAAATTGTTGCATGCAATTTGCATTTTTAAATATTTCAAGCCCTCTGATTCACAGGATACTCGAGGCACGCTGATCATAGATTAATGCACCTCTGTCAATCATATTTCAGCATTCGTATGTTTTTAATAACAACTCAGGAGTGTGTATGAATTTAATTATACCCTGAGTAAAATTGTTTTCCTTGGGGAAAAAAATATGCACGTTCGTATAACTGCTTTTGTGCCTCCCTCAGCTATTAACTATCCAGCTATCAAGCTACATTTGCACCTTTCTCACTGTTGAGAAAACTATCTGTGCAGTCAGCCTGCATTAGGCCCTATGAACACTGTTTATTACTCATTATTAAGCCGTTCAAATTTAACTCAACGTGTTCAAAATTTGTTTAAAGATTGAAAACTGCAGTGTCTCCACTCTGCTGCAAAATTACATCCTAATCTTACACAGCCGAAACATCACCTCAGCTGTGCGTAGATGAGAAAGAAAAGAAACAGAAGATAAAAAGATAAAATACACAAAGCTACGCAGGGTCTGCACGGCATATTTTTAACATGAGACGAAATGCACAAAGCGCCTGGTTTCTGCTGTATTTGTTCAGCTTGGAAGGATTCGAGCAATAACCAGATAGTTTAAAACAAAACACCACAAAACATTTTATCTAGGTCTCCATTTCATCACACACAGAATCTCCATCGCCACATAAATAAATAACCAACGTATAGACTGCATCGCTATTGTACATCAAACACGACCAAGATTACATGTGACAAGGCTGGCAATTAACAATTTCTCTCACTCTGAATGCAAACCATAAAAAAGATGATCAAGGCTGGTTGATATCCACAGACTATGCATAATTTATGTGGCTGGTACAAAATACCGTTCTGTTGCAGTTCTGTTCATTCACTCAACTAATTCATTGAAATAAAGCGTCCCAAAGGGGCATCCGTGTAATCAAGCCTAATCCCGGATTGATTCGAGAACGGTCAAAGACAGAAAGCTGCAGAAATCTGGGAAAGCTTTCTGTCACAGGAGGAAGACTGCGGGAAGCTGCGTGATCACAAGAAACAGTTTAGAGGCTCCGGTTTCAAGTGAGAGGAGAATAAAATACCTCTGGAAGAAAAAAAAAAGGGTTTTGATGGTTTACAAAGGAATGAAAAGTGATGATCGTTTAAAACTACACAGGCATGAAATCTGGGTTTGATTGCTTCAGAATAATTCAACTAAAACACTTGAAGAATTGGTTATTTTCTTCTGTTTTTTGAACGTATTTAAAAAAAAAAACACCTTATTTTCCTAGAGATTCCCAGAGCTGTTTGTCAGCGACTCACAGGGATTTTGTAGGTTATGTGCGTGCATACATGTAGCCTCTGTATTTATTTATTAATTCTGGATTTTTCACTGTCTGAGGGAAAGAAAGCACAAAGAGGAAAGGAGACATTACTGGATCCTGCAAAGGGAAATATAGGAAGAACAGGCAAAGAAAGCACAGACCCTGGCAGTGATAGCGAGAGAGATGAGAGAACGTGCAGGCAGTGAAAGAAGAAAAACATGTTTACTGTCATATTTTATGTGCGAGTGCATGTTTCTTATACTAGACACACAATAGCTCTGAATCAACGAGAGGAACTGAAAGAGCATCTCTGAATACGAATTATTAAGATGTATGCATTGCTTTTGGTACAGTACCTTTAGTGGGCTACAATATTTTATGTACATTTTCAAGCAGCTACACATAGATACAAAAACAGCTCTACCCTAAGCAACACATCCTGTTCATCCTTTACATGTGTTAACCTGATCCCTAACCACCTTTTCTCTCCATTAGTGTAGGAGTGGGGGCAAATTATGGCCTCTGTCTTTGTCTTTGTTGCAATTACCCTCTCGACACTCTCTCCTCTGCACTCACGTGGCTGCACGAGGGCTCCATCCACGGAAAGACTTCTCGAGGAGCCTCACTGCATCATTATCTTTTCCCACGGACCCTGCAGCCTCAGTTTGTCCCAGTTTGTCTAACACACAGTGGGCTCAGTGTTCGTCTCTGTGCCCTCGCTGTCATGACCAGAGAGAGGGACGAGTCAGAAAAGGTTTGAAGCAAGGTGGAAAAGTCAATTCCTGGTAAGACACTGATTAGCCCAACTTAAGTGCTTTCTCTGTGACTTTTACTTTGATCTACATTTGCAGAAAGAATGGATAATATATGTTGCATTATCAGTGTGTTTTCGTCTTTGTTGGCCTCACTTTTTTTTTGATTGCGTATAAGTGAGGAGAAATGTTTCTCAAAATAAAATCTACTTCATATAAAAGGCCAACAGTAAAGTTTAGCAACACTGCCTGTTGTTGTTGATAGGTTGAAATCTGGTTCAGGAATCTCATGGATTAAAGGTCATCAAGCTCCATCTACTGACAGCACATGGCCAAAAAAAAAAAAATCCAAAACGCATATATTATACCATAGAATGAAATACTGGTGCATCAGTTGTTGTACTGTTTTTCTTTTTTGGAAAAACATGTTTCCTGTTTTTTTTTTTAAACAAAAAAATGTGTATGCTTAAATAAAGCCAGCTGTCTCGAATTTGTTGTAAAAAAGTATATATGATACAGCATATTTATTTTCACCATGTTTTCTCGAAAAATCATAATAAAAGCCTGACATAATTCAGCTCATTCCTTGCCAGTTTTGTTTTCTCATGACATGATCTTGAAGTCTTGGTGTGATTTTTTTTTGCTGGGTTAAGATATTATTTTTTATTTTGGCGTGCTGAATAAATATCTTATTCATAATTCTTTTGATATTAACTGCATTTACAATTCAACCAACATCTAAAAGACAAACTTAAACTGTACACCAACACTTGCACTGCGACCTGCATGGTGAAATTACTTTTCAGTGGTTTGCTGGCACCATCTACTGATTCCTCCTTGAAAATACAATCAGGTGCTTTTTGGCTACAGTGGAGAGATGACCAGTGGCAAAACTATGTCAGCACTGAGATGAAATGTGTTCAGCAACGCAAGCACTGACTTAAATCTAAAACGATGGAATTATTTCAATCAGCTGTCAATGAATGAGATTAAACCATCCGATAGAAGGTTTTAAATAAAGACAAATTATACCTCAAAGTGCTGCATGTATTTCAGTTACACAATAACCATCAAATTTCTGGCTTTCTAGTCATGACCTTCTATAAGTTCATTTTAAACACCATGTATTAACATCAAACAGTGGCTGCTATGACAGTTTTGTAGGACAGCTGACCAAATACAGTACTGCAAGGCCAAAGAAAAACTCTTTTCTCTTTTCAAAGATATTTCTAATGATCTTAAACTGATTGTATCTGATCATATATATGTTGCAGAAAATGGAGAACAAGTCAAAATGGTCCAGTTGAAGAGAAAGATGAAGTCCTGATCCAGACTGTGGCAAAAATATATCAGGAGTTAGTTTCTGAGGGCTGAATCATTAGAAGCTGTGCAAGCTGTTTAAAATTCAGTTCACATGTTTTGAGGCTTCTCTGGCTTACTGCTTTAAATGAAAAATGTTTTGTTACAAAATAACTCAATTCTTTTTGCATAATCTCATCTCAGATTCATTAATGTAAAGTGCCGTGCTGTAAAAACACATGCATCACTCAGTCTGGATGCTCAGACAGAAGGTACAGAGGTCAGCTAGTGCCATCTAGTGGCCTCATATGGCAAACAACCTACCTCACATGACAGCAAATGAACAACTGTGAAATCCAAGTAATACTATGGTAAAAGTCCTTTCTGACCAACTACTGAAATGCACAAGCTTCAGGTCTTTCCACCCAGCCCAAGTTGAGATTAAAAAGAACATTTAAAAAAGGGAAAAATTAGAGGGTACGAACATATCCTAGTAACTTGTAAGTTATTTTACAGGTGTCAATCCCTGTGCGAACAGCTGAAGATTAGAAACACAGAAGCAATGAGCTGGATAAACACTCAGAGAAGGAACTCAGCAGAGCCTTTTAAGTTCTCTGAACATTTCTTTAAAAGCCAAGTCAACAAAACTCACATGCCAGCATAACCTTTCGCCATTACACCCCCACATGAGACACAAGATGCTCTGCAGCTTTGCAATCACTGTACAAGTCACAACACAGCGCAAAATTATTCCGGTTATTCAAAGCAAACCTACAGATCTACCTGTCACTGACATCAGGGTTGCTTTCAACATACAGGAAACTACAGGCTCTCAGACTTTAAACATTTTAATTTAACAGTTCCTTATACTTTTTTCTCACGACGTTCAGAGGGAAATACTGCACATTCTCCTCTTCTGTATCTATGTCACAGATGTGGTGACTAGTTTCTCTAAAAATAAGAGGCCCTGCCACCTGCACAGGTGTCATGAATAACCTTAACTCTGCCAGGTTCACTTTACCCTCCTCTCAAAGAAGCACAACACTAATGAGGCAACATGAGAGAAAACACCTGTGCGGGTGTAACCCTCCATGGGCCTGCAGGTCCTTTCATATAGGAAATACAAATATAATAAAACCTTTACAAATATTATTAAGGTGACCCTTTTTTAAAAATACCAAGCACCTCAGTGAGTAATTACTGTATAACCTAAACTAGATAACTCAAAATATGTCTTTTCATCTAATTAGAACTACAAATAACTGAAAATAACCCAAGACTAAACAGCACAACCCAACAAACAGCATTATGCAGGTTAGCACTTAACTTGGCAAGCTAACGTTAGCATCAAACGTCTGAAACTGTACACAACAGCGGCAGCAACAGCTAGAAAAGTCAATAAAAACTCACCAATTTGACCTCGAAACTTCTTGAGGAAAATTCTCTATCCACTTCGAGGTAGTTGGAAACTTTTTTGTACTTGTGTAATCCATGACACATTCAAATATGAGGTTATTTAATTTGCAGTCAAACAACGCACCATCCTTTAGCCGCCATTTTGAGGGCAGAGCAGCGTGACACCTGTCAGCTCTTTGTGTGATTTCACTGTTCATCAGCCAAAGAAATAAAAGATAATAACATGAAACAAATTTAGAAAAGGCAAGAAATAATATTTTCTCATATATATATATATATATATATATAAAACAATACAAGCCAATATTTTGTATTTTGATATTAGATTTTTCTTGTTGCTCTGTGATTATCAAACCATGTAACGAAATTACTTAATTACAAAATAAATGTAATTGTAATACATTAAAATTACTAAGAAAAAAGGTGTCATTAAATTAGTTATAGTTACTTTGAAAATGTGAATGATTACAAAGGGGGGTTACATCTGAATACTTTCTGTGCAAAGCTTAGGCTGTATGTTTAATTATATTTACTTTGTTGCTTTGCATGTTTTGATGTGCACAGTGTCTTCTTTTGCCATTTCCAATCAAGGCCATTCATAAAGTTTGATGCTATACTGATGCTTTTGTTGGTTCTCTTGTTTGAATTAGCAGCACCCCACATCTGCCAGATTGCTTTAAACATTTGAAAATGGTTAAAATTTTAAAACATTCATTAGAATTTAGTAAAAGCAATCAGATAGTCAAATGTTATGACTTACCTTGGTAAGTAATTAAAAGTTACATTACTAATTACATTTTAAGTAAGGTAACTAGTAATATGAAACATATTACATTTCGAAAGTAACTTCCCAACCCTGCTGACTGGTTTCCTCTGTCTCTTTAGGTTACCCATGATGACATAAATGTGACACAAAAATATGCTACAGGTAGACCGAAACATAATTCATTCACTGATGGGTTTGCAAAAGTCTGCATTTTGCTTTCCTGTCACCTGCTTCTGCAGCAGAAAGTCAGACCAGCAATCACAGGTACAGCAGCAGAACTAATGTAGCAATCCCGGTGATAAGACTTCCGCTGTAAATGAATGGAAGAAGTTTAGGGAGTTCATCTCAAGGTGAGATAGCTGTTCTGTACAAACTCCTTTACATTACTACACACTTAGTGCTGCAGCAGCTCCACTGTCAAGCTCTGCCTAACACTGAAGCCAGTTTCCATCCAACCAAAAGCAACATCCTCTCAAAGTTTTTTTCTTGTTTTATAATGCCGAATGTTTTAGCGTCCTGTGTATGTGCACAGTCTGACACTAGGAGGCTGTTTTAACATTCATCTGGTGGAAGTTTAGACCTTCTTTGAGCATATTCAGCATCCTTCACAAATGAGTAGGGACCTACAATTTAATTTTGACTTCCTCAGCAGTTTGGAAGTGAATCCTGAACTTCACACACAACTTCACACTTGAAGCTTTTAATGCACAAACACTGAGAACTGATTTTTCCGTAGTCTCAAGTAGGACACTGCCCTTGCGAAGCAGTTAAAACTTTTATTATTGCATAATCACTGAATTCAGGATTTTTAAATAAGGGAGACGGATTTTAACCATAACAGGAAAAATCATGAAGACACATTAGTCAAAGTGTTTCATTTTATACTTCTTGAAGCATTTCTGATTGGATCTTTAATTGCAGTTTAGATGACTGAATATATTTCAGATTAGTAGCTTGTACAGGGGTGCACATTCCTCATAAATGACACTTTGTGTTAGATAAAGTTTTGTTTAAGGTTTTGTGGTCACAACATAAAAAACATTAGAAACAAAAAAGACATCAAAGGAAGACACTTTCTTTTTTTTTACAAAAGCAATTAGCCTTTTTTAATCTTACATTGCATTGAAAATTTACATAATAGATTCATACATTTTACAAATAATTTCATCATAAAAATATATTTCTGTACAAAACACTTTTTTATTCTATATTTCATCTTTTTGTCTCAAATGGTGAATATTTCCAATGTCCCCGGGCAGGAACAGCTTTAAGTCTTTCAAATCACATGGGTCTTATTGCGGTCAGTCAGTAGGAAAAGCTTGTGGCAAAATAGACTGAAGCTTAGAAAAAAATGACTTAGGATGAAGAGGAGGACTGGAGCACGTGTGTGTGTGTGTGTGTGTGTGTGTATGTGTGTGCGTGCATGTGTTTGAAAGAGCATGTGTGTGTGCGCTTGTGTGTGTGTGTGTACATGACAGGGAGGGTCCCATGGTTTTTGGTAGGCACTGTGTCAGATCCATACCGAGAAAACAACAACAACAGCAAGAACGACAACGACAACAGCAGCAGCAACAACAATCAATCCTAACGGTGGTAAGAAACAATGTTACCATAGCGATGCAGTGGGGCCAGTTGCGGCATGGATAATGAAGAAAGCCGCAGCTACTGTTGCTTTTAAAATATAAAGACTTTGAAAGGATTTTTCTGTCAGCTGGTTGCAGTCGGTGCCTGTCGTCACATCAGCAGGGGAGCTTAAACAAAGAAGATGTTTTTCGCTTACCCTGACACCCAGACTCATTAAAAATAACTGGCATTCATCATGTGTGGCAACTGAACTGATGGATTTAGTTTTAGCATTTTTTATCTTTATTTTAATGGTTCCAAAGCTGGAAAACGGGGCCTCATGCTCGTTGATAACATGTATTTCTGTATTCATGTGGGGACTAATTAATAACGGTGAAGGATGCGGTGCATTTTCAGGATACGGATGGTACGCGTGTTTCCACAGAAAAAAACAGACATCTACTTTTCTCAGCAGCGTTGTTTCGTTGACGGCACATGAAACCATCAGAAAGGCCAACAACATGTGCAACAACAGCCTCTGGTGGTTTACAGGGGCTAAATACAGTGAAGGTTGCCAGCTGCACAAAATGTAGTAATAGGCAGATTAGATCTGAAAAAGAGCTACCAGCCAGGGGACATTACGTGGAGATCATAAGGCTATATTTTTTAGGAAATAAAAATGAGCAATAGCACAGGCAAATATCTCAACAGCCTTGTTCTTTTGTTAAATTTACTTAAACTGTCAACTTGAAACCTTAAAATTTTCTCCCAAATGGTCATTTCATCTGAGAGCATCAGTGTCTCTGAAAGAATTGAACTTCAAGGCCTTTTAGAGTTTTAAATGCACAATACACACATTTTAAAAAAGACAACAAATTCTTGTGTGCGTATGATACTTGGGAAGTGCCAAAGGAAGTACAAACTTTATTTTTAACCCAAAATAAAAGGCTTGTAAATTGTGTATGCCAAGTCGTAACTGATGTGGATTTTAGTATAAAGGCAAATTTCACTTTAGAAGAAGCACCTGAAAACAGATTTCATGTGATCTCAGACATTTCGGTTTGGATTTGTGAAACAAAACTGTAACAGAGCCAAGACACAATGAGGTCAAACATGGAGGTGAATCATTTCAATTTTTACAGATGTTATCTTTAAGATTTTCAGGAGCAAACAAGGTTAAAACCTATATGTATATATTTTAGACTAAATCAGATTCTCACAACCCCAATAAAACATATTGACCGCTACTTTTTCAAAATCAGATTGATTCTACTTTTGAATCCTCAGTGTATAAAAACAAACATGAAGTAGCATGACGCTGGAAAACACAAACAGGTCAAAACATCTTGTCTGTCATCATCAACAAACTAAATGTTGGGCAGTTCTTCAGCATTTATCACCATTATTATTATTATTATTAATAGTTTCATTTTAGCGTGCTATGTCAGAGTTTGGACATGTGTAATCAAACATGGGGTTCCTTTAAGGGCTGCGATTTCACTGAGAGCTTGTTTGACATTTCTGAAATGTAAGTGAAAACAACATTAGTTTTGACGTGCAAATCTATGTGGCATCATATCATCACTTCACAGCGAAACAGTGCTGCTTATTCAAAAGTTCATTAAACCGCAATGATTACCATTATGGATGACATATTTCTGTTTGTGTTGACCAACAGTTCAAGTGAAGGGGCAAAACAAATGGCAGCCGTTGCACAAACTCCATCCGTTGATGCTTTAAAAATCTGAACATTTGATGAAACTTTAACTTCAGGGATCATGATTGTTGCTGGCAAACCTTGCATCATCTCAACAATGACAATTACAACACCACTGACACTCATGATTGCCTCAGTGGGAAAGACAGTGATGGTGAGCGGGACTTCACGTTACAAAAACAAATAAAATAAACCAATTTTGTGATACAAAGAAACCAAAATACTTTTGTGACTTGTGTGAACAGCACATACTTGTAGTATCTTTTATTCCGATATTTCTTTTTTTTTTTCTAAAAACTCTGTTATAATCCGTCTTTCTCCTCCAGCCCCTCCCCTGTGGTAAATATATAGCACAAAAATATAGGTGGTGAATGCTCCCGAATATATATGCAATAGATTTACAGATCAGAAGATTCTGCAGCAATAACAAAGAAAGAAGATAAGCACTCGCAGAGTGCAGAATTATAGTGGAACTGTGTCCACAATTGTAGGGCTACAACCCTGTTTGTCTTTCCTTTAGCCTGTCTGTCAGCGTATGTCTGTGCCTCCTGTCTGTCAGCCTGTCTCTCTGTCTGTCCGTCTGTAAGCCTCCTAATCTGCGTATAAGCCTTTTTGTCTGTCTGTGGAGTATAGACAATGGATGATGGTCGGCACAGACTTAAGACCCTGCTTGACTTGCTTTAACCCGTCTATCTCCTTGAGATGAGCTCTCTGTCTTCCTGTCACTCCAGATTTTTGTTAGTATGTGTACCTGACATCTTTTCCAACTGTCAGTTTTTCTCCAACCTTTCTATCTGTCCCTGTGTCAGTCCATCTCTCCGAGGGTAGACAGGTAATATTCCTGTAAAATGTGCTTTAGTGCCAGAGCTTCCTCTGTGTTTAAAAGTCTTTTTATCTGTAAGTCCAACAGAGTTCTCTGTATCCATTCAGCATCTCTCTCATCAGAATCCATTTAAATTCACAGGATCAGGAATACCTTTCTTCAAGGCCATGTTCTCTCTGATCTCACTCATTACACAGAGGGAAGGCCGACCTCTCAGTGGTTGATTCCAGGTTAGACAGGCCCTGATTGGCTCGTGTTAGGGTTTTAAGATCTCATCTTTTGTCTTGACGTCTCCCTAACTTTACTTCCAGTTCAGTTAGGGGTTGTGTCCGCCTCCTCGGCCTTCTCTCTTATCCACTGGATGGGCAGGAGCAGTTTATCCATTCAATGAGTCCATCTCTTCTCATCTTTTCTCTTGGTGCTGGCTCCCCTTTAGACTTCTTTTTAGTTTTGTTTGCTCTAATCCCAGTTCAGTTAGGATTATAGCTCTGTCTCCAGGGCTGCTCTCATCCCTTGCTTAAGAGTTTAGTCCCTTTTCAAAAGAACTTTTTGCTACTGTCTGCTAGCATTAGCCATTTTAGATTCCATTTTCATAGAAAAAGACAAGAGACTAGTAATGCCAGCCTGTGGTTGTCCCGTCTGGTTGTTAAGAGTGTTGTACTCCGTGGTCATTTTCAGAAACAGGTTCTTCTTCAGAACTGGTCAGTCCATTTTACTGATGGTCTGCTGGTGACAGTGTCTTCCACTGTCAGTTTCAAACCCAGATGTTTAGGAACAGGTTTCTTTGACTCACAGTGACTTCTGTGTCTGTGGTCCTCACAGTGAGGGTTTGTTTAGCACAGCTGGATTGACAACATGATAAAAATGTGATTTACCTATTTTTGTAGTGAGGTTTAGGTCTGCCTCCATAAAGTCGATGATTAGAGGCATCAGTGAAAAAGACTCCGAGTCGACTTTCATTTTGTCAGTTGAACCTCCGCACTTTTGTTTTTCAGCTGCATCACTGCAGACAGAGCAAGGCAGGAGAAACAGCTTGGCAGGCTGCTAACGTTACAAACCGAGTCTTAAAAAGACTAAAAGTCACAAAATAAACTGTGATGGAGAAGAGAAGGGTGTCAAGAAATGAAGGGCAGTGTGACTGCATTGACACTCTCTGCTCTGAATGAGCTCTCACTAAAGTGACCTAAAAATTTTGAACCACAAGGTGGTGCAACCTTTGCTGCTAACTTGAAGAAAAGTGTTGTACGCTCGTAGCTATGATGCAAAAAACTTCTTCTTTATTCTGTGACCAACGTTTTGACGACAGTCTTCATCAGCGTATCAGATATTTTAATACCCTGATAAAGACTGTTGCTGAAACATTGGTAACAGAATAAAGAAAAAGTTTATGTTACATGTGGCTACGAGTGCAAGACACTTTCTTCTTCAAGGTTGCTGCCGTTACTGTGGACAGCAGCTCGACAATACCGGTGTGCGCTCCTCCACTCTTCCCTTCTGTAAGTTTTTACAACCTCCTATACTGTCATCCACTGTGATAAACTCAGCAGCTGACAATGCAATCAACAGCCTGACAGAGCAGAAGGGATGCTGCATGGTGTGCTAGGATTTTATAATTGAAATATGAGCAAGACAGAAACTTTAACTTTCTCTCTTTGGAGAAAAAGAAAGTTTTAACTTCACAGTTGATGTAAACATAAAACTTATGAAAGCTGATATTGACCTGCAGTCTTTGAAAAATAGAACAAATGGTCTTTGTACTGAGAAGCCAAACCCGACTCAACTGACAAAATTCTAAGTCGAGGACAGCCCTAGTGGAGTTTATCTCCATGATGTATAACCATGGCCAGAGCACTGACTGGGTGCTCTCTCACTCTTCCTCTCCAAAAATCTGTGTGAAATGCAAAAAAATGCATCGCCTTATGGTGACATGTCATGATATCAGTTCAGGAGGTCATGGCTTCTTCATAATCACTGGTTTTAGAGAGAGAGGGAGGGTTAAATAAGAGGTTGAAGTATCATGTCTGTGTCTGGTTTTGATTCAAATGATAATTTATCCATAACCAGCCGAGTCCTGGGGTTACGGATGGATAATAGCCCATACAGTTTTTGTTTAATGGCATCCTTTTTCTCCCATTGATGTCATATCTCACTGTGAGTTCACACTGGCTGTGTTGCATCCGTCAAAGGTAGCAGACATTTTGTGTTTGCTTTTGTACTTGTGAATACAAAACACTGAAAGCGAAAGAAACCAACGCTGGGTTTTTGGTTTCAAGAGGAAACTTTTCCCGCAGCTTGGTGGGGGGATGCGGTTTCTGAACGGGGACTGAAGGTCTCTTGTAATCAATGAAGAAGACTGTGTTGCTGACAGTGTTGAGGTTTGAGTCGAAGCATACAGCTTTCCTCTCCTTAACCTGGTACCACTTCTGGTCCCACTAGATATTGAGTCATTAAGTTCAAGCGAGGATAATCAATCCTCAGACCATGGTGCAGACAGTATTTAGATTGGGATCAAATCTAACAGCCTTCCCCTCCACGGCCTTGGCATTGGTGTTGTACATGGGGTTCTCAAAGGCAGCCTGGCCGTTGTTGTTTTCATGGACTGAGCAGCCTGTGTACTGTGTTTTTGGTGTGGTTCTGTGAAAAAAAAAGCAGCAAAGAGAGTACAGATACACCATTAGACAGATAAAATTACTTGAATTATTTAATAATATTAACTTAAACGGGCTGCCAGTGGACAACAGTGGATTCAGTCCTGAGAGTAGATGCATAGTAAACAAGCTTTAAGAGGGATTAGAGAGAGTGTTGTGCTTTCAAGGAAGCCTAGCGAGATTCCAATCAGCCCATCCAAAACTAATTCCTTAAGCAAGCTTTTCTTGGAGACATTAACAACAGAACAGAAGTTATTTGCATCTGTTAACAATGCGAACACCCATCAATTGTGCTTAAATCATATCTCTGAAAAATCCAATTTAACACCTCCTAAACAGAAGTGTTTTGCAGCTCAGTTTGCTGTAGAGAGTGACTTGACTGCCTTTTAGCACCTCAACAACCGAAGCACTGAGGCAGGTACTGTTTCCATCAATCAGACAGCGTCTTCAAATGTTAACGATGCTTTTCTACATTCTGAATGACAACCCACGGAAAACAGATGTGAAGTACCAACGCACTGACAGGAATGTATTATTCTATTGCTGGAATTTAACAGAAATTCACTTAAATAGGACGTGTTCAGGCTTTTTTAGCGCACACCTTTGTTTGTAGAGATAGAAGCCAAAGCCGGTGAATATCAGAGCGAAGAAAGGCACCAGAATAGCGATAGCCACAGAACTGCTGTTGGTTCCAAGCTGAGGTGGCGGCGAGTTCTGACTCTCCGACATGTTTAGACCTGTGACACAAAAGGATGTATCAATGACCACACAATAAGACTGGACGAAATTTAGTTTTTCTAATCTTCCATCTTGTTTTAAATAAATTTTCTTTCCCTTTTTATTGCAAAGCACTTTGAGCTGCATTTCTTAGATAAAAAATGCTCTTCAAAAAAGTTTATTAGCTTCAACATTGTGATTCTGTTATCTAAAGAACCTTTTATTTAATTTTATTTTATATTCTTCCTGCGAAAGCTGCAGTTTATATTGTTGGTAGCTGTGGCAGCACTGTCCAGTATGTGTCATCTCTGTGGCAAGAGTGCTGGTAATATCCACTGCAATGTTGATGCTTCAATGTTACCAGGAAAGATAAGTTCCCTGACTGCTTTCTCCATTACTGAGGTACCAAAAAGCAGTTAATACAACTTTCCCATGTATCATTTAAAGTCAAAACTGACTAACAAGAAACACTTTTGTTAACTGGTGCTACTAAAAAGCCCCGAGGAGAATTACCGAGTCTCTGCAGTCCAAACTGTCCGTAGTCTTTTCCCTGAATGAAACCCTGGAATACGTAACTAGAACCATCAGGTTCTGCTGATACCTGGAGAAGAGAAAACAGGCATTAAAGAACATAAATGTACCGTCATACAAGAGGAAACAGGTTGTAATCATTTTGTGCTCCTGTCAATACGGCAACATGTGCAAATTCAAGACATAGTCCTGATTTTTGATTAATATGCTGTTTACATTCTTAACAACATGGTTTTTACTCAGTAGGTACTTCTTTGTAAACATGAATGTTTGAAAGAATCCCACCCAGGAGCAGATGACCACAGCACAGATAGTTTAGTTAGGAATGGAGCAACGATTTTTTTAAGTGTGGGCGTTATAAGCATCTGACATGAATACAGCATCCTCCTTCCCTGCGGCAGCTGCTTCAGTTTTCACAACATGTCTAATCAATATGCATGCCACGTAATACCACAGGAAATTTAGCTGACGTATTACAACACATGAAAAAGTTGCAAAAAAAAACAAAATAAAAACATTACTAACAAGTTTAATAGCGGGTTCATACCTCAGATTTGCTCTTATTCCCTGATCTGTGATCAAACCCTGCAAGCAACTGAAGCCCCTTCACTGAACGCAGGCATGTGCTGTACAGTACACTAGTGCGTTTGTCACTTGGCTGTGTTTGGCTGGATGGCCATTTAATAAAACTTACCTGACGTGTAGGTTAAGACTCTTTTTAAGATTTTTATCTTTATTTATTTATTTTTTTCAACAGATTTTAGTTTTGTTTGATCAAAACTGAACTGTCTGTATGTGTGTGTGTGTAATCATGTTTCATATTTAGTAGAACATGGTAGACTTTGTTGAACAAAAGGTTGACAATAGCAATATTAATTTTGCTGTAACATTATGCGAAGTCCAGAGCAGTGAAATAATTTACTCTGACTGACCTGTAACTGTCTATTTTAATTAATATCACTGTAATTGAATGCCTTAAAAAAAACAGAGTTCAGTGCACTGAAACAGTCTAATACTGTTGATCAGCTACAGTGAGAAGTATTTAATTATGTGACATTTTGTTTTACCTCTATAAATAACCTAGCTCAACTGAATCTAATTAAGCTGACCTCCTGTTTTTCAGTAAGACTTACAAATCCATCCATGGTCCAGGAGTCGTCTATGATTTTGGCTGGAGAGACGGCTGAGTCTTTGGGCTGGTTTCCCTGGCTCACATAGTTCACCTGGTACATCAGCAGTAACAGCCTGGCCTCAGAAGCCTTATACACTCCTACAGAGGACAGAATAAACAACCAGTTTACAATATAACAGAGTGAAAGACATTAGAATACAGAGCATTAGGTCACTCATGCCCAATTGGAAAGACGATGTCAGTGAGGACTTTATTAATAGAGCAAAAATTTGGTATAGTAGTCAATGGAAAAAGATTTTTTTTTTCAAACTCGTTAAATTGTGCCTTTACTCTCAAATGTGATGTTTGTAATTTTAAAAGATAATTTTACAAAACAATAAAGTCGCAGTTTTGGAGATGGTTAAGTACCACTTAGTGAACTATGTCTCTGGTCTCGCACAATATATGTCACCAACGCTAACATGGCTGTAACTTAAAAACAATTTCTTTTGCTCCTTCAGAACAAGGGAAAATGGATTAAGAGGGGTAAAAATTATTACAAGCATGGGCATGTGAACAGCTGCAGCTGAACAAACAGAGTTAGTCGGTTCTGTAGGAGACGTCACGTGGCGGTCAGATGTGCAGTCTTTCTAAATACATATTTTCAAAGTCTTACACTTCAGCAGTTGTGTGATAAACTGCAACTTTTCCTAACTTGCTAAATTATATTTTAAACGGACAAACATCATATTTGAGATTTACAGTTTAAATAGGATCAAAAAATTATTCGTCTCTTTACACTGATTACTGTTAATTTTTTTTCTTCCAAAAATAAGGTTCAATGAGGTCTGCCAGAGGGGCGTGACTAGCTAGACTGGCTGTTTCTCAGTGCCTTCTGCTTTGTACTTAACGCACTGACCTAGGTTTAAAGTTGTCTCATTTCACTTTTAGAGAGAGAGAAAACATGTCTCTCCAAGATGTTTTGACATGTTTAAGAGAGGTGCTTAGGTAAGGGGAACTTATCATTTTAAGAAAAATCTTGAAAGGGAATAATTCACTTTTTATGCGACTGCGAACTGGCCTTTGGTTGCTTGCATGACTAAAGCTTTAGATATTACTGAACGCTGCTCCTTTAAGCCAAAAGATGTGTGTATAAAGTCTGATAGCAGCATGGTTTTGTGATAAAGTGTTTGTGCTCTCTGCTACTCCAGGAACCAATTCTAGCTTCAACAGGATTTGTGTTTTAATAGGGTCTTAACCCCCCGCTGACGCTGTTGTAGGACCCTGGGAGGTCTGTGTCTGAATATGTGTATGTGTGACTTTATGGAGGATGTACAGTAACAATATTAAAAAGACAGATTGTAGCTCTGGGGAAATAGTGAAATCCAGACACTATTAGAAAGCAGCATAAATTATTCAGAGGCTTAGTAAATGTGTTAATGGTAGGAGCTTCATATTATTAAGAATGGTTTGGTGTTATTAAGTGTGCTACCAATGAATCCCAACATCATGTACACATTTATAACGATAACATACAGCGTGACCAAAACATGTCATCCAAAGTCACATATACTGTACCAAATTCATGGCATGGAGGCTAATTATTATAAAACATGCCTGATAGGAGCAGGTCCATGTTGCTGTTGCTAAGGGAAACGTTGACTCTCCCTGTTGTGGCGTTGAAGCTGGTGATGCTCAGTGTCATTGGCTGCTTCCTTCCACGGTAATTATAAGAACCTTTCCATATGTAATTAGGAGCAAAGACGTCATCTGGAACTAAAGAACAAAACAGAATAAAGCAGGTCACAATAAAATGGAAGAGGAGAAGAGAGAGGAAAAGAACAGAAAAAGACAGAATCATATATAGACCGATCAATAGGAATGATTTATAATTAATGAAGTAGAATATAAAGAACAGAACAAGCATGACCATAATATTCACATAAAAAAAGAGATGCTGCTTATTTTTGCAGTTTTATTTTCACTCAAGTCACACTTTACTCTCAGTAAGACCTTACATGTTCCTCAGTTTAGTTAAATCAAACAAATATGTTGGAGAAAACATATAAATAGGATCAAGTTCTGACTCCCGAGTGGGGGGCGGACTTTTCTCAGGCACCAAGTTGATATTACATATAGTAAATAAGTGAACAGAAAAGATGTGCTCGTTTTCACTTTTCACTTCTAACAACAGCTATAATCCTATATTAATTTGTAATAAATCACAAAACTCAGTGCACAGAGTGTGACGACCCTGCCTAAGTGGGGGTTTGTTTATTATTATTATTATTGGGTTTGGATTACTTTTTCCTGTTTCTTTAAAAGGTTCAGAGGAAGAGGCTGCTGCAGCCAACTAGATTGGGAGCACCTGCACGCATGCACTTTGACCTGATAAAAGCCCAGGTCAGCTTCGCACGCGCTCGCTTCCTCTCATCCGACTCGACCCAGCCGGTGTCAGCACTCCTGTGCTGAGGTTGCCTTATGTTTTGTTTCTGACATACAATACCACACACCACAACATACACACACACACACACACACACACTGACATCACTGAATCAACTGACTGAGACACTCAACATGTGTAGTTATTATTTATCCTCAGTTAGTAATTTGCTTCAATAAATTCTGTTGCTACGCCACCCAGTGTTCCCGTTTTCGCTTTTGTCATGGCCTAGGAGCCGGGTTATGACAAGAGTTATATAGAAGGTTGCTCCCTGTGTCAAAAAACATTGGAATTCATGCACACAGTAGCTAAATGAACTCTGTCCTGCAATGGAAAGCAAAGATGAAAAAAAAACACAGCAGAGCAGGTCTGAAAAACAGAAGTGAACAAAACGGCAGCACAGAGAAAAACAGAAAAATGTGGTAGTTAATTTACCTGTCTCAGTGTATTGAGGAAAAATAAATTATTTACGATGGAAAGCAGTACAGAACAATAAAATCGACAATAATGCAAGAAGAACACCACTGTGGAGCAGAGCAGAGTGCAAAAGGAGCAAAACAGAATTTATTATAGCACAGCAGACAAAATGAAGCCAAATAGAAAAGATCAGAAAAATCAAGAAAACCAAAGGAATGTCAGGAGTGTAATAACATGGAATAAAATGATTGTAATAGAACTAACCATGTAGTTTGGGGCTGGGAGTTCCTGTTGCCGGCTTCACGGGTTTCTTCTTCTCTCCAGCTGCACACACAAGACAGAGGGTGAAAGATGATGAACAGAACTGTAGTTCACAATATGAAAAAAATTCAAGACCAATAAATTTAGTTGAAATTTGTCTTAAGACACAAGGAATTTACTCTGTCAGAGCAGCATCTATCATCACGTCAAGATGCAGCCAACAAATAAAGGCAAGCAAAGAAGAGAAAGAAGACAGTATTTGCCCAAGAATCTCAAATTGGATCAGAGAGTGCTCCAATTCTAAAGGCAACATCAGGGTAAAAGGTTGCCTGCTTACAACGGTAGACCCACAACTTCATTTGTTCACATTTCTAGTTCACCTAACACCAATTTAAGCTTTTTTAATGTGTTATATATACACAAACTGGCAATACATGAACATGCCAGAGTGTCTACATTTTGCAATCTGTAATAGTATTGATGGAAGTTTCTGTGGTACAATCGAAAGCTGCAGAACAGAAAACAAAGCGACCTTGTGTGGTTTGTTTTATCTACAACTGTTTCTGAGGTCAGTGAGGTACTTTCGGTCTTAACTTTGAAATCAATTTGGACAAGAAGTCATTAAAGTGCTCAAAAAAGAGGAAATTGAATCTACAATGCCATGGCAGCTCGGCAAACTCCATCTGCTGATCAAGACTGTGTGTTTGAAACATAAGACATGGTGAGATTGTTTTGGGCGAGCACTGATGCAGTTTAAGCATTTCTCCATGGTGAGTTTTCTATGGTATATCTATGAGACATCCCGTTTGTTTACATTTGTCCATATTCAATAAACGTTACAGAAAGTACCGGAAAAATGTGTGACCATTTAAACCTTTGTGCAATTGAAAGTTTTATTTTAGAGAACAAAGACATGATACTGTGGATTCATTTTGGTAACTTTTGGAACAAAGGCAGCACACTCAATCTGTCACTACTGGCTCTGTGCGGCAAAGTTAGTGGGCGAAGAAAAATGGACTCATGAGATGTGATGTATTCATAACCTGACCTGTAAGGACCCGACCAGGCGAATCAAATGAAGTATGAAACTCCATGGGATATTGTATTATCTCTTTTTATCAGTGCTGCCAGACCAGCGAACAGCCCACTATGAAATCTCGCTCTGCTCCAGATGGCCAAGCATGCGTGCTGACAAAGTGCCCTTGAGATGTAAAGACAGCACATTTATTGACATGAGATTTTGTACCTCGACATATAGGCATCTTTCCTGTCCAAGTGCCGTCGCTCTTGCAGACTCTGTGTTCAGAACCCCCTGCCAGGAAGTAGCCATGCTGACAGCTGTACACCAAAGTGTAGCCAAAACCAGGCAGGTCCATCCCCACCACGTCCACATGGAGCGGGCTCTCTGGCTGCTTACAGGCATGCGCTGGAGGGTGGAGAAAGGATTTGTGCAGGGGAGTTAGAGTTTGGCGGACAGCAGAAGGATAGGCGATAAGTTAACAAGCAGACAGGATGTTTGTTTCGTACGTATGCACTCAGGTTGTGTTCCACTCCAAGTGAGATCCGGCTGGCAGGTTCTGGAGGAAGAGCCCTGAATCAAATGTCCTGGCTGGCATTGAAATGACACCACGCTCCCCACCTATGGAGAGAGAGAGGATGACACACGCACACACACACACAAAGGTAAAAAGAGTTGAAACATTTTCTGAACACATTCACAGTTAAATCATTTATTCAGTGTATGAGAGTGGGCAGTCATTATAACAGATGAGTAAGTGTTGCTCTGAAAAATACCATGAACAACATAATGTTCATTAAAAATTAAGCTGAAATTTTAATTGTTAGCTGTAATTATTCCTCCTGCCCACCTTGTTTAGATGATACTAATTTGACACGTCAAAGCTAGTGGTTATTTTTTAACATTAGTCATTGTTTTAATGGACAGTTTATCTTTTCTGAGCTGCAGAGGCGGGGATTACTTCCTGGTAGTTGTGTGGAGGTTTGTTGCCAGGACACAGCACTGGCAATAAACCTACACATGACTGCAGGGCAAAGATGCCCATTTCATTTGAACAACTCAGAGCGGAAATCTCAAATGAGCACTGATTGAACGTCAGAATACTTATTTGGACAGAACTAAGGTGAACCTTAGAAGGACCATAAAAGTCTGTTTTTGACTTCTCATCATAAGCAGAGATCACTCCTGTCTTCTACAAATTAAACTAAAATTTGACCATATGTATACTTAAGTAGATCTCAGACTGTCTTACTAAACCCCATTCTTCTCACAGTATAGAAATACTATAGGACATGCGAATGTTGCTATGTATAGGTAATTCACCCTTCTAAAGACAATGTCTGCGTATATTTGGTCAGAAATCTCTAAAGGAGAGAGAGTTGGGAGCAGTTTAGATCAAAGTTATTACGCCTGGTAAAATAGTTCCTTACAAGCGCAGCCCTCCTTGCTCGAATGTTGGCATAAAGAAGAATTTTGACACAGACATTCTTCCTTTTCAATGTTGTGGTACATTTTCAGGTACTTTCTGTAAGGTTTATTGAATATGGACAAAATGTAAACTAACAAGATATCTCATAGACAAAGCTATTTTGGGAAAAATGTGTGGTGTTCATGTAACCTGTGTGGCTAATGTTGACAAGGGACAATGACATGGAGTAACGGTGGTATGGTCTTTTAACAGTATAACAAGGATCAGGATGAATCATTACAGTGAAAAGCAATTTTTAAAAAATGTGGCATATTAGTCATGCATTAAGAATAAATTGAGGTTTAAATGCATATATATTGATAACACAGGTACCTAAAGACAGTATAAATTAATCAACCAACTTTGTTTGTTTCTCCATTTTTTCTTTCTTTCCTTTTACTTTTTTGATAATTGATTGCTACATTGCATTTTACCTTATTAATTCATATTAAAGGAGCCACAATGACAGCTTTACTTCCAGTAAGTTAACTTCTTGGGTGGAAAGGTATTTATAGTCAAGTTTGTCAGCACAGATGGTTTACCTTGAAACCATAGGTCCGGTTTAAGGAGCCATAACGTGGCGTTCCAGGATTATCACAGCTGGTTTTGGTCGGCTCTGCAAAAAACAGCACAGAGTGTAAGTAACTACACACGAAATCTAAATGAAAGATAAATTAGCACTAGCATTAGATGTCCTCTCTCATGCCCCCTCTCCTCTGTTGTCATGGTAACAGCAGGGTATGTTTTCCAGTAGGGCAGCAGGGGGCAGTAGTGCTTTATCAGAAAACGTAGCAGGGCTTTGAGACTGTGTGTGTGTATGTGTGTGTGTGGCAGGAACATCAGCATGTAGAGCACATCCTGACGCAGAGCTCGATTCAATACAGCTTCCGAAATGACAGATTCACTCCCCCCCCCTCACTCTCTCTCTCTCTTCTTGTACCTCCCTAACTGACCGCCCCCTTCACACCGCCATCTCCCTCCACCTTTCCCCCCCTCCCTCGTTTTCTAACTGCTTTCTTCTTCTCTCTTTCTATCTTTCCCATGTCACCGTATCTCTCTCAGCTCAACATCCCACCTTTACCCCTCCTCCCTCGTCTGTCTTATTTAAAGAACAGGCTGCTTTGGCTCAAAATTCGTTCTGTTTCAGTCACATAGTAATACATATCACACATGAACATACAGCTGCAATCACACACTAATAAATCACCCAAGCACACACACATAAAGCAGTACTGGGAGTCGCTTTGTTTGTGTGGATGCTTGTGTATGTTTCATAGTCTTGACCATAATACAGAACCTAAAGATCTCTCTTCACACTTTGCGGTGGTTTCTTTTTCAGTAGTTATAGATTAAGTCTTTACATCAAAACTTCAGAGGGAGTCCTCTATTTTTAGGTCATCTATTTCACAGGGAACATTTGGCTTCCCGGCAGCTGTAAAGCACTGAATGCACACCTTATCTAGTGCTATGAAGGAACAAAAAGTCAAGAGTCTGTTCACATTACAAAAGCTCTCATTCATTACAATTCACCATCGTAGTTGATGTTTAAGCACCTGCTCGAATCAGACATGTGAAGTGGTGCTCTAAACATCACATGTGGTGTTGAATTGACCCAGTGGGATCATTTGTAATGTGTGCTGAATATCCCTTCTCATTTTCATCCTAATCCCCCGATAGCAGCAGCTTGTTTGAAGTTGGGATGTGGATGCCCATTTCTGGAGGTCTTCAACTAAATACTGTAAGTGTAAGCATGTGCTGCTGTTATGTTGGTTATAGGCAAGCGCTCTCATAAGTAGATTCTTTAAGACCAGAATACAAAAACAACTTTTTCAAGTGCATGCACATTACAGAATAGATTATTTGTTATCTTAATAGGAAAATAATCATTCCCCAAGCATAGTAGTAGTTTATCGTAGTATTTGGTAGGATAGTTTTGATAAACAGGTTTTCTGATTTCAGCTGTACAACCTAGATTTAAGATGATCGTTCAGTTGTTATAGAACCATACAAAAGATATCGTAAAATGCAAAGTTGACCCCTTCTGGTTGCTTGGTCGAATAGCTAGTTGATATGTTCCAGTTCAATCGTAGGTGATACTCTTCATAACCTAAGAGCTTTTCAATCTATTATTTCCGGGGGGTGGGAGGCTGCCTATGCAAACCTCATCTTTTTATAAAAATTTATTTTGATTATTATACTATTATGTTGGTCATTTCGGTAACCATGAATGATTTAGTTAATCTGCAGATAACTTGCAGACTTTTATTCCTCTACCTATTGATTGGTTGGAGTTGAATTTTAGTTGAAAAAGATTTTCCATGGATGACTGCAGCCGTATTTAATGGATAAGTGACAAGAAAGTTGCTTTTTGCTCTTTTTAGTTATTTTCATACCTGGTCTTTTCTGTTGTTGGAACAGCTAAAGTTTACTTTGACTGTAAATAATGCCTTTATTTACTACAAAATTATTAATGTTTACAGATATGATCAAGTAATAGTAATAACAACTTGTCTGTAGTTTATGTTGAATATCATTTCAAATATTCAACTACTACAGGCATATACTCACTATATGACACACAAGGTCGCAATGTTTACTTGAACAGTTAGAATAATCGATGTATGTAAAATACAAGAAATATCAATCATTGTTTCTATCTAACAGTAAAAACAGCCACAATAAAAAAAGAAGGGTTGTCAATTTGGAAAAAAAATCAAAGGAATCATTTAAGGCTGTCCTCCTTTTTTTATTGACCACAGATAAGCCTCCAGTCACGATTGATTTTTATTGCAGTAGGTCTATGTAGCTTTAACTTTGACAGAACTGTAGCTGCTCTGCACAGCAAACTCACAACTAAACTGAAATGTGGCTGTCAGCTTCATAAAGATGGGTCATTAATTGCAAAGATCATTAGGCGAGGGAATATCACATACCAGTCCAGGCTCCCCGGTGAGCCAGAAACCAGCCATAATAAACAGGCAGGCTAGCATAAACTAAATAATGTGCTTCATAAGTTGCAAGCCCACATAGATATTCACTTAGGAACATAAACACGAAATAACAACGAACAGACATAACAGGCTATAAATCAAAAGAAAATATGCTTACAGCACAGGGACAACATTAAAATACTCGTCTATAATATTACACTTTGATTTGTTATTTAAATTATTTTTACTCTACCTCCTGGGAAATATCATTCAAAAGTCTGGCTGGTCTTGGGGGCTGAACAGCATCACCTTCGAAATTCTAACCCTGACTTTGAAGGAGGACAATTAAGACAACTTTGTCTGAGGATAACAGGCTGTGCTTCAGCTCATGTGGGGATGAATGATCGAAGATAAAGTCAGAAACTTTTAAAAAGTAAATCAGAAATTATGTAGGTCATTGTTTAATGGAGGTTAAAAGCCTTGGTACTCTATTGTTAACAAACTGGAGAGTTTGTTGAACAGCATAATACTGGGGAACTTAGTTAACTTGTGAATTTATTCAGAACGACAGTCCATCGATATTTCAGGTTGGTTGACTAAGACCTGAGGCTGGGTTTGAAATGTTAATATTTTTTGTGATAATGACAACAAATGCATCCGCAGCTGCAAGCAGTTTAAGACTGTAGCAAAAGCTGGCATTTAATGTCTGGTTAAATTCAGGAAAATTAATTTTTGACACTTACTGGCTACATTCATCAGAAAAAGTTCTTGTGTGGACAAACATTTACCAGTTGAGAATTTTGGATTTTGGTGTTCTAATCAAAATTTTGGTTTTGCCTTGACTGTACCCAAGAATTTCAAGCAACATCCAGCTCTACCCAAATTTTCAAGATAATTTCTTGCAGTTAAGATACCACAAAAGAAAGGATTTTTCATTTTCATGACAGACTCTATATTTTCTTTGGTCATACATGATTAAACTTACCAATACAGCGTGGTTGGGTGCCACTCCAGGTACCGTCACTTTCACAAAGTCGGGTTGCTGTGCCGACCAGAATGAGAGGTGGAGCGCAACTGAAGGACACCTCTGATTGGTAGATGAAACTTCGTCCCTCTCTGAAACCACCAACTGGAGTACCCGGGTCCCCACAAAACTTGGCTGCACACACACATACACACACAGAATCTCATTTCAGTATGTCTGGCTAACACTGCTGACAAGCACACTCAAGGACAAATGTAGATTTTGTTTCCAGTTGTAAATAATGGCGAGCAAAACATATTAACAGGCACTGTGTGTGTCATTGCCTGGTAATGCATGTGCGCAACTGAATGTGTAGTGTTATCTGTGTGTGTGTGTGTGTATGTGTGTGTACTTACGTAAGCACTGTGGTAGCATGCCGCTCCAGGTGCCATTCGCCACGCAGGTCAGGACAGCTGGGAATGAGAGCTCATATCCAGGTGAGCAACTGTAGCTCACACTGCTGCCCCATTCAAAGTCACTGCCCTGCAATACCCCGTTGCTTATGGCAGGGGGAGCCGGGCAGGTCACAGCTGCATGGGAGGAAGACAGGGAGGGAGGAGGGAGGAACCGGAGAGAGGGAAATCAGGTTTTAGCAGCTGCAGGTGATGCTGCTGTTCTGGTCAAAATCACTGACAGCTGCACAGAGGGGACAGGAGTTAATTAGACCAATTATTTCAACTACTGATGGAACATCAGTTTGATGCAAGTAGTTGTGAGATACTTCAGTCTTGGAAGACTTTAATCAAGTCCGGTTACAATCACAGCAAGCACAGGATGATAATCGTGGCTCATATCATCTATGTTTTTTTGGGTTTTTTTGTTACTGATTTTCTTCACAGCATTGTCCTGTCAATTTTTATGCTGCTATTGTTATACAAGACTTTAAGTTAGGTTTAGAGTCCACAGTTTTTTTTTTCAATACCTGAATCATCATCTGTACAAAGTACTGTTAGCGGTAGCTCTATGATGAGATGCACTCTACAGAAAAATAATTTGAACAATTAAAGATGATCAATGAAAGTTGAAGGAAATGCATTTTATTGGTTTAACTTTTTTATTTCTGATGTGTTTACTATTAAATCTCTATATCCATTGCAATTAAATGCACATAAGTTGCCAAATGATGTGATTTAATATAGCAGCAAAGTAATAACCTGGCAAAATAAAACAAATATTGTAAGTGTCACAATACCAGCATAAGCAGTGTTTAGGGCTCAAGCAAAGTAAATTGGTTTAATAAACTATTTACCTGTACATAAAGGCATGTTGCCACTCCATGTTCCATTCTGGGTGCAAGTCCTCACAGGTGATCCATCCTCCTCCATTCTGTATCCTGGTTGGCACTGAAAGGAGATATTCTGACCAATCGTGAAGTCTTCTCCGTAGCGAAGACCGTTAGCTGGCACACCTGGATCCCCGCAGTTTATCACTACAGAGATGGAAAAGTGGGGTGGAGGTAGAAAAGATGGCTTATACGAGCTAACTTGTAAGTAAGAAGAGGAAGATAATAAAGAAAAACAAGGACAGTGGAGGTAACAGAAGGAAAGAAATGATTGATAGAGTTGTAGTGAAAGAGAACAGAGACTTCAGGGGACAAAAGAGTAGTTGCTGATGTCAGTTGTTTCCATCTTGCAGTTCTGAATCTTTTTTTTTTTAATCACTGTTTTTCTAAACCGTCTACTCCGAGAAAGGCACATCTGATAAATATACATTGGAAAGGTAAGAATATGATTAAGTTCAAGATAAAGAATATACCTGTCAGAAGAGTTTGTGTCAGGAACAAAGCTGCTGTGATCCAAAAGATGATTTAACTGTAACTTTACCTCTGTACTTATTTGTGTAACTTTCAGTTGTGAAGATCACAGCAGAAAGTGAATGTGTGATCAGACTGTATGATTTTCTCAGATACAGTTATGGGTTTTAACTGTCTTGAATGACACAACAGTGATATTAAAATTGGCTGAGGTTGTCCTGGGACTCTTTTAAGGAGCATTAGGATTCCCCTGACTGTACTTAGAAAGTCCTGTCCTTCATAGTCTAATAGGCAGTTTAAATGCTTTTAAACCCACCCCAGATACTGTCATGCCCATTAATACATGTAGTGTAATCTACTGTAAAAGCTATTTCCTTATAAACTTTTTTCTTTCCAGGAACCCATAAAGAAGAAATTTGGTTTCTCAGCATTTCTATCTCTTTGTTCAGTACTGCTGGAAATTTCAAAGCTAAGTTCTTTGCATAGTGCAGTACAGTCAGGAATGTCACTGAAAAATGGAAAATATTAATATGCTGTTAGAACCCTTTTCATGCTGGGTCCAGAGGTACGTGAATTTCACCTTGGGACACAATGTAGAAATGTATTTAACAAGATGTTTTGTTTAGCGAGCATGCTGCATGTTAATAGTAACTCTGGCTGTTGTATTTATCTTTGCATGCAGGTTTTGTAGTGTGTGTAACATGCAGCACTGATTAACACTTGTTCAACCATGGCTCTGGTCACATTTCATATGGGAACAGAATGTTGTATTTTATGGCTGCTTACTCTTGTGAATTTTCCCCACCA
>JAQLOL010000008.1:10218035-10240413 GCA_029783665.1 Naso thynnoides | reverse complement strand
TGTGTTTTTAATAAAATTCAATTCCCCACAGATTCAGGACTATAAAGCTCCAGACAGACAGAAAATGTCAGACAATACTGTCAACAAATGCATTTATTGTTCTCAATGGATGGCAGCAAAATGCAGACATTAAGAGCTGTGTTAAAACACTTTGGCGCTGCTCCCAGCTTCAGTGGAAGTCCACTGACAACTTGACAGCTTGACAGCGATGTGTTTGAAAAATGCAGATGTTATTTTTCTGCCTAGTGCTCTATATTTACCCTCCAACATTATGAGTTCAAAAATTAGTTGAATAAGTAAGATTGTGCATGACATGAACACTGCTTTTCACATTTATTAAGTACAAACATCATGTCAGGCCAAACTACACCTGTCAGGGATGATGCAAAATGATGAGGCATTCGTATCTAAAAGCTCAGCTTTCTGCTCACTGTTAGGTAACTAGGTAAATTGAGCTGTTATTTTAGACACCGCTTTAGATACACAAGTACTTCTGAGTGAAGATATTGCATAATTGCTAGTGTTGGTCTCACTAATGTAATTTTATTATATGATATGAAAGCATGCTGTAGCATGTACATATAGCTAATGGACTAGTTGGAAGACTCTAGGAATTGGAGCAGAAGGGAGTGATTATGCTGATGCATAAAATTCAATTGCAAAGTTACGTATTTTGTGGATAACCAAAACAAAACAACAAAAAAAACAATACTCAACTTAAATAATGGCCACACACACACACACACATTATATATATATATATATATATGTGTGTGTGTGTGTGTGTGTATATATATATATATATATATTTATATATATTATTTGTGACATAATTTTGTTGCTCCTGTGTCCTTGGTAAAAGATTCTGTAGTCACTTTCAGCAGTGCAGCAGCATTTCAGCAGTCAGCACCGCACACATGCAGCTGACCACTGATGTGATTTAGATAGGACATGTTTTGACTTTTCATAACCCATTGCTCTCTTATTTCTCATTACATTACAAAATTCCAAGTGGGTAATATTTCTCCTTGATAGAAAAGCAACAAAAAAAGATATCTAAATCATGAAAATGAAAACACGAAAATCTGAAATGTAAAGAAGGAAAACCACAAAAAGCACAGATTTGGACTGAATATCTCTGCATTTGTATTACTGATGAGAATGTGACGTAGGAGACAACTGGTATCCCAATAAAGGGTAATCATTTTTTTAAACATTAGGTCTCACCGGCTTTAATGTGAGCACTGAATGCCCTCTGTTTGCCATTGTGCATCATAATTATTCATCGTGCTAACTTCATTCACTGGGCCTACTTAGAAGTTTGCGTGTGTCCCTTGTCCAAATTGTGCTGACGACAGTATTTTGATGTTTGTGTAAACAGACAGGTTGCAGTTACTGCCAGCCCCTCGCTCCTCAGCCTCCAAAGCTCTTCCTATTTTAATTTATTGCAGTACAGAAAGGAGGAGGAGGAGAGGAGAGAAAAGAGCAGAAGAGGAGTTTAAAAAATGAGCAAGAAACAGACAAAGTGGGTGGAAAAGTGAACCGGGAAGAGAAGAAAACCAAACAATAGAGCGGAAGAGAAGGTGCAGAGGGGAAGACGAGACGAGAGAGGAACAGAACAACTGAGGTGAGGCGAGCAGAGGAGCGATGATCGAGACAAGAGAAGACAGAGAGAGGCAAGACACAGAGGTCTTTTTTTCACTTGATCAGTGAGAATCAGAAGTTTGTTTGCTTGCCTGAGATACAAATTTATCTGACACCGTCAGCATGCCCCACAGCTACACACACACACACACCCACACACACACACACACACACACTCACACCCACCCACACACACACACACACACACACACACACACACACACACACACACACACACACACATATCTCATCATAATTCTGCATTTGTGTCTTGAAACAAGAGCCTCTCATTTCCATAATTACAGTATAATTTAGCTGTAAAATGATTCCCTCAATAACTCCTGCATGAATAACCCCAATAAAAACACAATAACAAAGAGACACCAGAAACACAGATGGATACGCACACTATTCTCTGGCACAGACATGACTACATGAAATTTCCAAACACACATATACAGACACACAGACACACGGTCTAATATACAGTCCCTATATTAAACCTTTCTTTTTGTTTACAATTTAGAGAAAATAATATCTTTTTCCAACTCCAGAAATGGAGACACCACATCACCACCTCTGTCTTTTAAACATGGGTCTAATTTCGGGAACAAATGGGCTGTTTCATTTCGGAAAAGGCATCTGTGTAGTTGGCTTAAGATTGCACTCATCATCACCACTTTAACTGTGCCCAGTAGCTGCCTAAAAACATTCAGGACGCTCACAGCAGTTTACCAATTTTAGAAGATTTTCACAGTAGCCTGGACATGTCAGAGCCTTCTATTTTAGCCTCGACTTCTATTTTATCCTCAAGCCCATTTATTTATCTCATCCAGACCATACTGGCAGTCAGGCCCTCTGGCACTTTGTATAAGACCGCTGGTGTGAATCTGCAGAACCTCAGAAGTATTTGGGTGAATTCATCCAGAAATGGATATTTCTCACAAATCTCATTCCGTCTTTTACTCAAAATAGAACCAATCCTGAACAAGAGGTTTATCCTAAATGATTTCATTTCCCTTTTTAAATTTGTACTCTTCCACCTTTGAGTGAAATCTGAATGGGATTTATTAGCTTACAAGACAAATTCCTTTGGTAGAGACCTTGGTGTTCTGTCTATAAACAACGTTAAAGGTATCTATTGTATTGCTACATTTTATTAAAGGTTTATGTGCTTCTAATTATACCAAATCTTCCCTAACATACTTATTATACATATACATACATATATATTATACTTATATTATTTCATAGTGGTAAGTCAAGGTGAAGATGCAGTTTGATGAAATTCTGAAGTAACATAGGATCATGGGATTTGTTTATATCAAAATTTCAGTTGTCAAGTTAAAATTTTGTGTCTTCAGCTCTTTCTGATTATTAAATTTGGCACTAAGAAAAACTGAAATTGTAAAAGACAAAATTGTTTTAAAAAATCATTAATAAACTTAATCTTCTGCATGCACAAATGCACACATTGTCCCACAAACCCCCAAGGGGAGCTTCCTGTTGGTGTTCCTAGAATTCTTATTTTGGTTATCACTGAATCATGACTAAGAAATTACTTCAGGTGTTTTTTTTTAATGAAGTGCTAGATCACATCACATGCGAGGCCACACTCTTGATTTAATTATTTCCCATCAACTGAGCTGACCTCAGCTTCCTGTACAGGACTTTTATGTCAATATCCATCAATGTGCTGTTAGGACATCACAATGTGGAGTGAATCTAAATCTTAGTCTTCCACTGGATAAGACCCACAGGATATCAGATGAATTACACTTGACTCATCTTCCCAGAATCCCCTGGGTTTGACATTGAATTCTACCTGCTTTTCCAAGAAAAAATACTTTTCTCCCTACAATAGTACTTATTACCTCCAATGCCAATATCACTGCAATGGCTCACATGTATTTATTCAAACAGCTGATGTTAACTGGTCGCCAGTTAGGCCCTTTTCATTGTCATGCCTCCAAAGGAATTACAGGATGCCTGATAATGATTCTTAAGCTCCACAAAGCACCTAACAATCCAAAATTCAAATGAAAATGCTGGGAGCTTAAAAGTAAGTAAGTAAGTAAATTTTATTTATATAGCACCTCTCGCAGAGAGGACTCACAAGGAGCTTCACAGGCTAAAATACATACAAAATAGAATCCAGCATCACAAAGAACACATACATAAAAGGTACAAAAATATGTACATAGAAACACAAATGAATACAGTCAATTAGCGTCCTGAAATGTCTGCTTAAACAGGTGTGTTTTTAGCAGCCTTTTAAAAAATCTTCAGCTCAAACTACCCCCATTTGAAGGGAATTTTTCTCCATTTGATATCCAGTTATCAGTGGAAAGTATCAGAATGAGTCATTCAAGCTTCCTATAAACAAAATCTGACCTCAAACACTTAAGTGAAATGTATGTTTATCCTCTTCATGCATGCACACACACACAGACACACAGACACACCCACCCACACACACACACAAAAAAACAAAACCACTTAAATACTGGTTTAATTGCAGGTGTTTTCCCCTGCATGTTGAAAAAAAAAATCTTCACAAAGCCAAACATCGTCCATTTTTATCCGTTTTGTATGTTATACTTTTCAGTTTACGAAAAAAGCAGATGAGTGGATATCACACGTAAAGTGTGAAGTGTTTTCAGAGCTGGTGTGAATACTTTGCCCAGCTGAGTGTGTGTTAACACAGGGTTTGAGTCATCCTGTCTATACAGTATATACACAGAATGTGTAAGGAATAATGAATTTTGTGTGTGGTTGTGTACAGTGTAAGAGAGAAAACACATGTAGCTGTCCACATAATAAGTCAAGGAAAATAAATGTGTAAGGTTCGAGTGTGCTGTGCTGTGCTGTGCTGTGTGTGTGTGTGTGTGTGTGTGTATGTGTTTTCCTTACGTATACAGATGGGCAGTTGTCCAGACCACTGGTTGTCTTGGAGGCAGATTCGAACTGATGAGCCTATTAGTCGAAAGCCTGGCAGACACTGATACACGACGGTGTCACGGTATCCAAAGTTCTCGCCTATCACCTGGCCGTTCACAATGCCTTCTGGGATTCCACAGTGACCAGCTGGAAGACACAGACAGAGACACAGGAGATGCAAATTCAAACACTGATCAAGAAATCATTCATAATGCTTTAGAGACACTGTTAAAGGTCTTTGAAACATACTATTGGAAGGTTGTTGCTCTTACTAAAGTTCAAAAAAGAGATCAGTGGACAAAATCCTGTATTAATCTTGCATTAGCAATATTATTCACATTTTAAATTTGTATACATTTCTGTTTTGTCTTGTATTTTCTTGCTTTACTGTTGGTGGTCCTGCAGCTAAACAAAGACTTCAAAATAATACTGTGTCTCCCAGTCTTACTGTAACCACAAAATATTTTCTCTGGATAATTTTCAGGGATACAAAGACCATATCAGGAAAAAAAAAAAAAAATCAGGCCTGTGAGTTTTAAACAAACCCTGAAGGTTGAGGAGATAGTTTGTTGCCTCTGTGTGGGACATTAAAATTTTAAACATCTGCTGAAACCGTTTGCAAGCGTGTAAAAGTGGGCAATTGCAGATCAAAACCCGGTTTATTCTGTATATAAAAGATTTGATTTTGAGCAAACACACCGTGAAATGTCAAAGTGGGGGCACAACAGGCACTCTATCTTCACAAAACATCAATAGCTCTGTTGAAAATTGGATCACCTGTTTATGGCGAGGGCTCAGATGGTCAGCTGCCTCTTAAAACATTTTCACAGCAGGTTCAATGTTTACTGCAAAAGCTTTAAAAAGCATATACATTTGAAATAAAGATGTCCTGTGCTTTTAAAGAATCAGACTTTACCTGGCAACAACTAACCAATAACTACTCTTAATCAAAATTAATTACTAAGTAAGAGATATTTTAATGGCATTTTTGTAAGTATAAGGGAAACATTTATTTCCTGTTCTCAGAGAGTGGCATTGAGTATTGATTTTATTCTTTACAGTAACATAAAGCCATTGCTACTGTATGTCCCTGATGTCAGCAAGTGCTAACAATCTCACAGCAGTGGCTGAGTGGGAGAGAACGAGGAGAGAAAAGGTTGCCCACTATCACCTTTGTCATTTCACATTGTCTTTGAAGTGTTGATTATTGAAGTTAAAGGGCAACACTCAAGTACTTCACATTTTACTTTTTGAATGTTTTGCAGGAAGTTTTGTGTTGAAGAAAGGACATTTTTTAGAAAAGCCCCAAGAAAAGATCAGCAGAATGTTAAAATAATAAAATAAAATACTTAGTGCTTTCTCAGAAATGTGCTTTTATGTTTTAGATATCCAGCCACACAAACCACGAAAGTAAGCACTTTCATAAAGATTAATCTCTCTTTTTTCATGTCCTATTTGATTTGTTTAAAGATTTTGGGACTGACCATGATTGAGCCATTTTACAAAATCAGGTTTAATTACAAATATAACTGGAAACAGGAAAATAACTGTGCAGTCTGACAGTTAAATACGCAAAATAAGCGCAAGTTTGTTTTATTTTGAGGGATAATAAGAAAAGTGGAAGAATAGAAATGCTGTGTATAGCATTTTTAAGAAATTTATTTGTTTACTACTACTATGTTTACTATTATTATTATTTTTTTATTTTTTTATTTTTTAAGAATGATGCCTCCTCAACAGTTAAGTTTAAGTTTTATTAAACGTTTTCTTTATTAATTGCATCTTATATCCCTCTCAGCCTGTGAAGTACTCTGGGAAGGGAAAAGGTTTTTTTTTTTTTTTTTCTCTACCTTGGCATCTTGAAGAAGTGACAGCATCATGTCATAGTCTGTTACCTCTGATTGGCACACTGACAGAAGAAAGTAGCTACATTTTCCTCGCTTCAATACATAAAAAAAACATTTAGACAGCATGCATGATTGCTCACTTATGATAGTCTGTCTTGTGAGGGGAATGAGGCCAGAAGGAAGCAGCTGTGCAACCAGGCTAAAGGTGTAGAGCACATACCTATATGATACCTGTCCTCATTAGACTGACTTTAAAACATCATATCCTTGAAAAGCCCTTTCTAGTGGTCAATGTTTAAATGCAGTTTATGTCCTAGTCTTTGAATTTAACTTAGGAAATGTCACATTGTGTCTGGTTATAATAAATACAGTATGTTTGAATACATTAGTAGCTCTAGTAGTTTTATACCTAAACATCTTGTTTCCGTTCCACTCCAGAGCCCAGACGACAGGCATTCTCTGACAGCTGACCCCACCAGCATGAAGCCGGCATCGCAGGTAAAGATGGCTGTGGCACCAAATGTTGTCTGAGTACCAATCTTCTTCCCATTGGGTGGAGATGGAAGCTCACCGCAGGATATAACTAAAAGACACAGCCAAACACAAGCAATTCAAAAGCAGTTGTGCACCGATTTAGGGCCAAGTTAATTTGAGTAGCTGGTGAAACTTGTTAGTTGCAGTGAGGAATGTTTCCACTGCTGAGAGCTGCTCATCACACAAATTTGGTGCCAATATTGTTCTTTTCCCACGCTCATAAAATGACCGGTGAAGAAAATAACAGTAAATTTTCAAATGTCACAGAGGTCTTTAAAGAAAAATAACATTGATTCAAAATGTCACGGAATCCCCAGAAGAAAAAATACTGGAGGAGAATGTCAATGCAGCTCTGACAGGTTAGAGAATGGATGACAAAAAATAAATATTTCTGCATAGCCTGCCACTGCACAGTCATAATTGGATTTAGTACAATTAGTCTAAATAAAAATACACCATGTAAATCATGTGAATCAATCATACACACAACTATCAAAAGAAATGCCAAGCTTTTAGAATTTTTATTATTTAAGCGTTTGTGCACAATCCGGCTATGTCACTATGAATGCTGTTTATCATTTGCAGTGCTCATTAAATCATAATGTATATCTTTATTACTCACTTTGGCAGTGCGGTCTTTCATTTCTCCAACTCCACATGCCATTGGGTAAGCATTGAATGTGGGCGGGGCCTAATCTGTAGTATCCTGGATCGCAGGTGAACACGATGCGAGTTCTAAATTCATAATGTGAGCCGTTGACGATCCTCCAGCGACCGTGCTCTAAAGAAAATGATCCAATGCTGGGACATACAACCACTGCAGAGACAGACAGACGGAGTTTAAAGAGAAAATGAAGCCTCATGAAGTTTACTATTCAAAAAAACAACACAATTAACATTTTAAAAGAGTATCACAATAAATTAAAGCAACAACAATATCCTAGTCAAAAATGTCTGCAAGTCAAGGTGGAAATTATATGTTTCTTCCAAATTATTTCAGAAATTTTCCAAATTTTTATTTGCCTTCATATGCTTAAAAAATGTAGTATTTGCAGTTTTACTTATTTGTGTTCATTGTAAATGAAACAAGTCTTCTATTTACATTAAGTGTTAACATTTGTGGCATTACAATAAGGTTTTTCCACATCGGTAACACAATAAATTCCATTTTAATAGTGCTGATACTCCACTGTTATCTATGTTTTACTTACCAGAACATCGAGGTATTTTATTGTGGTTGCTCCATGTTCCATCGGGCTGACAGATGGCTGACGTCAGTTCTTTGCTGGACAGTCTGTACCCATCGTTACAAAAATAGGAAACTCTTGTTCCGACAGAGTAGTCAGCTGTTAAAACGCCGCCGTTTATAGGAGCCTTTGGTGCCCCGCATGAGACAGCTAGGAGAGAACAGATAGGCACTGTTTAAAACAACATGCAATCAGACACATGCAGTAGCCCTAATGCACATTTACGTCTGTCAAATAGGCAGGTTTGATGTGTACTTTTTTTGAAAGTTGGGATTCAAAGCCACTGCTGAGTACTGTTTATTTGTAAACATGCTCTCAAATGTTCTAAAATGAAGCCATCAAACTAAAAATATACAGTCAGGAGATGCTTGATCTCCGGTTCTAATCAGATCCAACAAAACGCATCCATCTTGCTGAAAGTCCTGCTCCACAGTCCTTAGTGGTTTTAAATACACTGGTTTGGAGAGCAAAGCACTGTGTAATTACACAGTGTTAACAATCTGCTATACATCCTTCATTTGACTTTCCAACAGTAGCAGCTGTGAGCTTCACCTTCCTATGGTTGTTTGATGTGCAGGATTAGACAATAGCAGGTGCAACAAACGTTCAAATGGGTCTTTGTGGAACACACTGCATTGTGTCTCAAAATTACACAAATAAAGAGACTGAAAGAAAAAAGAAAAGGCATCTACATGACAATAATAGTCTTTTTTAATCATTCACAGATTTCCTTTTCCAAATGGCCATCAATTACACAGTATATGGTATTCACATCTTGCAAGCACCTTTCATATAAACAATGCATCTGGCATTTTACACACTTGATGTCTACCCTCGAGCAACAAGAATAAATTTTTTAGGAGAGGAAAAAGCTTTTACTGTCTGAATGAACTTTGTTGTATTTTCCTCCAAAACATCCATCTGTTGAGATAACTATCTTTGCTAAAGTAGCAACATAGAAAGTTAGCGATGGACCTAGCTTAACCATATTAGGCTAAAAAAAAGTTTTGTTTTTAAAGGCCATTAGCTCAATTAGCACTGAGGACAGTCCAGCAGTTCTTGATTCAGTTGCTCATGTTTTAACACCAGGAACATGCGTGACTGTCAAAGCTAGCCAACATGAGTTCAAGCTGGGGCCCAACCCATATATTGGTTTGCAGGTAATAGCGGCTGATATTGGCCTGTCACAAATGTATCAGTATCGGCGTATATGTTCTCCAATAACTGCTGGTATTAAAATTGTTTTTTAGGACTAGAAAAAATGCTTGAACTAGTTATTTTAAATGGAGTAATCATGTAGTTTATCCAGCTGAGGGCAGTGCACTATCTAACTGGTAATAAGTGAAGTGTTTACTGGTCAGTGCATTAATGTTTGGAATAAAATTTGTTGGATTTTCTACCTCCATAATGTATTTTTGTTACACATATTTGATAACCACTTAAAAAATATTAGTTATAGAGTTTTGGTCAAAATACCGGATATTGGAATTTACTTACTCTCCAATATTGGTATCGACATTGGCCCCCAAAATCCAGTCGGGCCCTAGTTAAAGCTAATAAAACTACAAAATTTTTTTATTCATAAACCACAAATTTTTTGTATATTAGTTCAGCCATATGCCTTTTTTTAAAGCCTAAATCTTGAGAAAAATCTGATGTTGTTTTAACTCAAGTAATGATCATCTAACATAGAAAACATTTTAGTGCAGTTTAGCTTTCAGTATCCAGATTTCACACATAAACAAGCACACCTTGGCAAGCAGGGATAGGAGAGTCCCATGCGTGGTAGCCCTGCACTGTGCGGCGGCAGGTTGCTGTGGCGTTGCCTATGAGACGGTAACCACGGTCACAAGCCCAGCGCACCACACTGTTAACGTGGCCGCCACTCTGAGAGGAGATGGAACCATGAAGTGGAGAGTCTGGGGTGGAGCAGTACAGAGCTGCAATGGGGAAAACAGAATAAAAAAATAAGATTTGAAATAACTTTACATACAGTGGTTTACTGCAACTTAAAGGTTAAAATTAACAGTTAACATAAAGGGAGATGGCAAGCAGCAGTATTTAATGATACCATAGCTTGGAGTACATCAAAGTACTATACCACAAACACAGGAGTTACTATTACTTAATCTATTGTAGCAAATGAGGAAAACTACTGTTGGTGCTTTCACATTAATATTGATATTAACACTGAATTTTTGTCTGCATGCAGGTGCACACAATGTTATAAGCATCAACAGTACTGCAATCAAAGTCTTGTGTCATGAAACTGTGATATTTTCCTAAAATTTCAAGTAAATGAGTCATCATTACTGAATATAGGAAACTCACCCTAATAAACTAACAGCAAATAAATGAGCATTTTAAAATGCTGAGCTAAGCAAAATTAAAAATTTCTGCAGGCAGAAATATTAATGACCAAAATGTGATTATTCCTCTTCAGAATGTCTTTCAAGGTGTTTCAGCTAGCTTAGTGTCTATCCAACAAGCTGTAAGAATGTTAAATAAAATAACTAATGAGCTCTACTTGGATCAAACAATCAATGAGTGGTCATTAGTGGCAATGTATGCAAATGTGTAAAATATTATAGAAACATTAATCCTTAATTCTAGACAATGCTGGCAGCTGTAGGTAAAGCAACAAGGAATCCTGCTGCAACATTGTGGAAGTTTTGTTTTTTGACATGTGGCAGCAGTAAGTCTTAGTTCTTTAACAATGTCAGTATCTCATATGTTAAATTACAATTGCAGTTTCATTTGGTTCTTCAACCATAGCATATTATCCTAGCGTGAGTCACTTAAGATGTTGACTCAGGCGAGTTGACTGGTTGGTACCTCTCCAAAATGAACAACGGCTCTTAAATTAGTTCTTAACTGGTCTTAGATGTTAGTTATACGCCTGTTTTATATGTCCCTCTGGTCTGCCGCTGGCCAATTATCATCTGCGTGGTGAGTTTTTGAACTCAAATGACCAACCACTTCTTTCAAATTAATAAGGGAGGTTGGTCCTTTTACTGTATATTCCTTGCATTGAAAAATCAGAATCAGTGTCAGCAATGTTTTGAAAAGTTGTCAGTGATTTCTAATTAAAGTTCTTTTTATTTCCAAAAGCTCTAGAAGTTTAAAGCTGACAGGCACATAAAGGGCTGAACAGCAGTGTAAGCAAAGCAGCCAGCTGACAATCTCATTAAATCCTACCAGAGCTCTTTTCCTATAGAAAGAAAGTTTAAACTGCTGATTTCAATTACAAGGGCTGTTTTTAATTATGAATCCAACCAATGCTGTTCTAATGAGAAAGTTTTGTTTAAATTTTGCATCATAACATGTGAGTTACATTGTCTCCTTGTAATTATTTGATTTTCTCAAAGTGGTGGCAGGAGTATTTACAGGCTTGATTTTTTTTAGGGAACCTAAAGAAAAGTATTAATGAAGTTGAACCCATGATTTTAGCAGGCTTACATCATGTGTTACACAATCTTGGTCAATTCTCACATTAATCACAGCTACTAAAGAAGGTTACTGAGTAGAACAGTCCTGGGGAGGCTCTCCTGTTATTATTCAGCACGTAATTCATCATACATAACAGTGGTCTTTTGAAGGTTAAAGATGTAGCTGACTGACTAGACTGTATCAAGAGAAAATGTAAACGAAACAGGTTTTACTGTCTCTTCCCCCTTAACTGTCAAAAAATGCCCTTGAATGAAGCACTCAAGCCTCATTACCAAAGTGCTTCATCCCCACCAGTGTAAAGTTATACTTAGCAGGCACAGATGCAGACTGTCTAAATGTAAAGATTGCCGTAAAACACCATCTGTGCCCGTAAAGCTCCTTAAAAGATAAAAGTTAGGAACTAGCCTATGATACAATACAGTAAACTGCATTAGGAGACAGACAGAAGTGAAGTGCAAATGTAAGAAAGTCAGCGGAAGGGAAATGGAGACCAAGTTATTGATTCTAAAAGTTTATTTACTATTTTTGTTTAGTTTCTTTTATATGGTCCCTGTTCCCACGAGAAAATCGCATATTGAAAAACTTTCTAAATTTTTGCATACAAATGAACAAATTTTCTACATGTAAATGCCCCTCTGTCTTTCTGTCTGTCTCTCTTCCACCCTCGTTCTTATATTCATGCATAATGATATTATAAAGTAGTAGAAAAATAAAGTTGGGATACATACTTTGGTACTCACCAACATAGCGAATTTTGAAGCCTTTTTTGTTTGTGCCATGATCTGATGACCAACGGACCAGGAACTGGTGACCAGAGGTTGTGATATTAAAGGGTGTCGGCAGGTCGCCGCTCAGTGTTGCCAGAGTGGGACTGTTGGCGGTTGGACCTGAGAGAGATCGCAACAAAGTGAAAGGGAAAACGGGGGGAGGGGTAAACAAACAAGAAAAAAACAAATGAGTGGGAGATTTGTGGATGTCAGTGTTGCGCTTTCAAGTGTGTTTTTTTTTTTTTTACCATCAAAAATCTCCAACACGTCAAACTCTCTCTCGGTGTGGAAACTTTCAAAGGTAATGGTGACATTGTATCCTTTCTCGACTGTAACGCTCCAAGAACACATCTGGAGGTTCGGGTAGCTTTCCGGCCAGCCGGGGCTCAGGATGACACCTGACGAGTCGTATCGCACATCATGTGCAGGACATTGGACTACGGACGGACAATGAAAGGAAGGAATTGATAATAATAAATGAGTATGCACAGTTTTTTTGTTGTATTTATTCTGTTGTAGATGTCAGTCATCTGAAATATTTGAAAACACCTGACAGACACACACACACACACACACCTTGGCACATGGGTGGTGCTGCATCCATCTGCAGTCTCTCTCCAAGGCGACATGTAAGAATCTCACTTCCAACCAATGAGAATCCAGGATTACATCTGTACCTGATGATGTCACCTGAACAGATAAAATCAGAATGCATTATGGAAATAGTTAGCAGCTACTTCACAGTATGCAGTTAGTGGTGAAATGTAACATGTACTGAGCTTCAGTACAATTTAAAGCACTGAGCTTCCATTTAACATTATATTTTCAATCCCTTTAAATTTCAAAGGACCACATTGTACTTCTTACTCCACTACATTTATTTGACAGCTGGTCTAATTACTCATTACTTTACAAATTACATCTTCCGAAGGAAACATATGATCATCCTAAAAAGAAGAAACATGGTTATACTGTAGATAAAACAATTACTAAAGTATACAAGATAGATAAAATCAGTTTCCACAAACAATAACAGTACAATCATACTTTCACATGACTGTATCAGTAATAATTTTCTATTTATACTGTATATGATATACGGTATAAAACACTCATTGGTCATTTTTACACATTTTGGTTTAAATTAAAATCTTATGCACTTTAACCAGCAAGAGTTTTACTTGCAATGTGTTACTTCTGTTGTGTGGTACTTCTACTCTTAGTCAAGATAAGGATCTGAATACTTCCACCATCACTATTTATACTGTATCATTATGTACAAAATTACAAATTTAAATATAAAATATACTACACAAGAATCTAAATTTACATCAAGTCACACATATTTATGTTTGCTGTACGTTAAACAAGAATCACGCAGTAAAGTATGATATCCTTCAAGGCGGAGATATTTGTTCTCTTGTTAGGAACTGTAATGCTACAAGTCTCAAGTTTGCTTCCTCCACCAAGCTGACATGTCAAGAGGTGATGCAGGCAGACAGACACTCACCTATCTCCAGCTCGCCATCCTCCATCAGCATGACAGCATTGGGCACTTCTGGAGGAGGCTGGCAAACCCTTAATTGGTAGGCTAGGAGAACAGACACAGCAGAGGAGAGCACAGAGGAGAAAGAGAGGGACATTATATAAGAAGGTATGAGACGACATGTGGTTGGTAAACGTAACCTGGGTCGATCAAGACAGGCAAGGAGTTTTTAATGCTTCCAAAGTCACTTTTTCCTACCTGCACTGATATTTAAGCTTTCAGAGATCACTGCTGTGAGAAATCTTTCAAATCTGTGACACAAGCTGCTTTCTGTTAATCTTATTTAATCTTGCTTGTTTCAGTTAAACTCCCCTTTGTTAGTTCAGGTGTGCAGGTCAGCAGAGGATGAAACCCAAACAACAGAAGCGGCAACACAGACACAGCACTGCCCTGACTCATAAAAAGGAACGGACTTCACAGCTACTGAGCTGAAGGCTGTAATCGATATTACTGCATGAGCATAGATCACTCACTAACAGAGAGTGAGAGAGAGAGAACACAGACAGACACAGACGGAGGGAGGAAAGGGTTATGGGTGAGAGGGGGAGGAAGGGCTGAGAGCTATAAGTCAGGATGAAATTGACTATGAAAATGAAACCTGCCAATAGTATCTGCTGCTCTCATGCATATCTAAGCCCTCTAGTCTGTGTGTGTGTGTGTGCATGTTTGTGTGTTTTTGCAGCTGTGTCTATGTCTCTGTGTGTGAGAGGAGAGGTTCACTCTGAGCAGTCATTGATCTCACTAAGCTGCAAGACTGTTTTTTATAGCCACTTCCACATTCATGTCACATCGGCTTTCTCGGCCTCACGTCCATGACAACATTATCCACCACTGTACGGTATTGACGTCATGGAAGCGCTGGCATTCAGAACCTTGACCCAGAGATAAACAAATAGAAGGACAATGACACAGATAAACATCCCTCAGCAATGGACTGATGCTTCCTCTGGGGTTTATGTGGCATTTCAAACCAAAACTGCACTTTAGCAGCTGTTTCAGATGCAAACGGTGACATTCTGAATTTCATATGCGTCACTAAAGGACACTAAGGAAGAAACGCAGAAATTTCGTCCCTTATTTTATTTGTTAACCAAGAATTTAAGTCATCTCCATACGTTCAGATTGTGTCATTGTGGTTAGCTCCCTCTCACTCAAGTCTTTCCTTTTTTCTTGTTATATTGTCTAAACAAACAGAACAGACAGACAAAGTAATACTAACAACCAATGCCAGCAACATGTCATCAATTCTCCCTCTTATCCATCTTATCCTGTCACTCTCCGCTCTACATCCTTCAATAAAACACAGATTGAAAATAAACTTAAATCCATCAGATGGTTCTGTTCCTGTGTGAGTGTGACAGTTGACAGTTACAACCTGCCAACAGAAATTCATTAATCTGCCTGAAAACGAAAAGTCTGTACGCAACTTGACATGTTTCATTTAAGAGCAGTGAACAGAGACTTTAGGGAGGAGCAAATGAAGCTTCGTGAGGGGGAGCAGATACATTTAGAGAGATACAGCAAGAGTTACTGGAAGCCACTCGTCAATAAAGAGAAAGAACTTCCTAGGAATTTAAATTCTGACAATGAGGAGGAATAAACACAGTATTTCTATACTGTCTGGTCATATATGTGCATTGCTTTGAGCAAAAGCATTTCTGGTTTAATGACAATAAGTTAGAATGGCTGCCAAGAGCACATGAGATTTATCTGAAATTATTCTCCCTTACTTTAAAAACTATATCTTACTTACAATTAAAACATGGGATTAACTTTATGAGATTTTTACATGACAAGAGTTTTGTAAAAAGTGTAAAAATCTGGCTGTAATGATGCGTAAGACATACAAACTATGAACATCAGTCTGTACAAAAATAAATAAAAATGCATCTGTTAACGTAAAATACAGTTAATCTAAATGTTAGACAAGCTGATTAATATAAACAGTGGAGATTACAACCCTAAACAGCTGCTAAAGGAGCATTTCTTGCATGCATGCAAATTACTATACATATATAGTTTCAAGCTTTATTCAGCAAAAGGAAGCTCATTATCCCTTTGACAATATGCACATTTTAGCCAGTGTTTCAATTACTGAGTGTATGTGGTCAGCACACAATGGAATATGCAATTCTCTAATCTTTGTCCTCTATGAAAGATAAATAAACAGGATAATTTGAATTAAATGTGCTCACTTGACGGTAGATGGACAAAAGGCAGGGGCCAAAATGATCCCAAATGATGTTTACAGCCAGACAGGTGCAACAGGAACAAAGACAACTGGAAGATTTTTAATCTTACAAGGCTTTTTAAAACAAAGTGAAATCTATGTGCGCTGAGGGATCGCGGAAATAAGATTGAAATTAAATGAAAAACGGAAAGGCAAAGACAGTTTTGACATGGAGAAAAAGTAACTCAGGAAAGCAAAATTACAATCACCAAAACTCTGTGGAAGGTAGGGGATTGTTTGTGAGTGAGTGTGTTTGACAGCAACACTTTTGTGTCAAACTATTATGCACAGCATCTTACTGGTGTACTCTTTTATGAGTCTAATTGGGGTTTTTTTGCGTTTTTTTTTTAAACTGCATGATTTTTTTTACTAAATAATAACACATTACAATGGCACTAATAAAGATAAAGTGTTTTAAAAGAACTAAGACATGTGGTTATAAATTAAGGTAATTAAAAAAAATTCTCTTTATCTGACAGCAAATCTTGAGAACAAAGAAAATTATAACCAGAGGTAAACAACATTCATCTTCATACAAAGGCTAAGTTGAAAGATTAATTAACTTTAAAGAGTTCAGAACTGTGCACTAATCTGGACAAAAAAAATTCTAAAACCACCAATGTAAATGCACCAACTACAAACCTTGACAAAAAACTTTGAGCAAAGTTTATTACTCTTCCAACAAAAACATAATTTATATATAGCATTGTTAATATGTGGACTAGTCATCATCTTATTATTGACAAAAAATCAGCAGGTCTATCTGTTCCATAAATGAGCAAATTAGATTTAAAAAATAGCTTCAATACATTAAAAGGTGTATCACACATCACAGACTTAAGAATCATATGACTCATTTGTGAGTCCAACGGCTATCATTTAAAGTAACTGGATCTGCACATAGCAGGAGTAGTGGCATTCAAAAATACCTCAGCCAACTCAAAGATGAAATCAGAATGATAAAAGCTATGAAATGGAAACCAAAGTGGTCAATAACTCTAAAGAGCAGCTCTCTGCAGACAAAAGCAGCTCAATTTGTTATATAAAACTATCAATAGACGCTGTGGCTGAAATATCGTTATGCTGTACCAGAGACACATGCCTCAGTCAGAACATTAAAAGTTCTAGTGGAAAACCAAACTTCATGAGTCACAGTGAGTCAAAGGAAGCAGGTCTGAGTGAAACGTAATGAGGATGAAGTTGAAGAGAGTCTAAAACAACAAACAGGTCGATGCCGTCACTGCAGCTACAGCTAATGAGCACATTACAGCCAACACTACATCTCGTGAAAAGCAGAGAAAACAGTTAATTAGAATTACCTTTTTATCTGAGCAAACAAACTCGTATGATGTTCCCAGTTACTGTATGCACTGTATTTATCTGATCACAAGCTCTGAGACAAAATTGACAATGTCATTACTGTCTTACCGTGGTAGCTTAACACAAAGAAGCCGGCTCCAGAGAAATCAGAGTGGAATTTGATGAGGATGATGTTGGAGGTCGAGTAGACAGACTCCAAAGCTGTGTTCCCGCTAAACTGGCCAATCTGAGGAGATGATTGGTCTGGACCATCCCTGCAGAGAAACAATGAGAGAAAGACACACACACATGCAGAAAGCTTGTATTACAAAGATGGTACTTAGAGACTAAGGGCCCATAAACGCATAGACTTTCTCTATAGAACAATGGGAGAAAAGAGTCAACCTAAAACACAGTTTGAATAAGTGATTGCAGTCATCTCTGACAGTTAAAAGGCTATTTGTGACCAGGAAATGGTTTCTCCGAGGCTACAAACAAAGATAGAAGAGACTTTATGATATTTATGAGACAAAACGTGGAGCTGCCCCATTGACTGCGAATGAGTCGGACATTGTTTGACAAAGCGCCGCTGCCCGGAGTGATTGTGCATGTCTATTGGCTCATCTTCCCTCTCAAAACAATCCAAAGTACAATGTCACAAAGCTCATTTTGATATGAAAAATCTTCACAAACTCCGACTCCAGTTCGCTTTCCAAAGAGCATCTCCCTTTTGTCTCTTGACGGCAACATATCTCAAAGCCTTGGCTCTCTTATTTTTGCTTTGGGATGCTCAAGTTCATAAATATTGATTGAACCTTTGTCAGATCATAAGAATAACAAATGTGAATGCTGTTGGAGACTTGGCTTTACTTTGGCCACTAATATCAGCCTGGCATTCATGAAAAGTTACACAATTACCACAGAAGGCAGACAGGAAGTTATCTGTCAACTGGCGGGTCAGACTCTCTGTGCAATGTCACAAGCATATTTCATCTTTAATGCCAGACCCACCAGCTGTCAGACTGGAACTAACCAATAGCATGGTCATTATCAGTGATTAAGAAGTATCATCATGAAGTTAAATGAAATGATTCTTTCCTGCTGTTAAGTGTTTTTGGATGAGGCCAATTATACCTGTCAGGTTGTGTAAGGAATCATCCCCTTCTCTGATTAACGTTGAGTGGTTCAGAGTCATCACAGTTCTTTTATGCATTGTTTTGTACAGTTTTTTGTATTGCTGATCTTAACATTTACTACATGTTTAAGAAAATAAGGACAACATAGAAAGTACAAAGAAGGCTTTAGTGTACAAGGTAGACAATGCAAGGTCAGAGTTCTGATGTATGTGAACATTCTTTTGGTGAAATTCTGTAGTAAGCAGCCCAGTATGAGACCAATTAGCAGACTAACTGACTGTCAGGTTGGCTGGCTCTGGACTGCGGAGACAGCTGTGAAAATCACACCTTTGCCACTGACACTGTGCTCTCTACAGGAGGCCAACTTTTGTGGCTGTGTGACTGAGATTGTGAGTTTGCGGTGTGTTTGTGAGTGTGGCTGCAGTCTTCTCTTTGTGTGATTTCAGCAGTTTGTGCACTTTTCTACCCGACAGCAGGGTCAGGAACCTGCCGCGCGACCAATTCATGGAATTCACAGAATTGGCTGTGGGTGGATGAAACATGGCTCAACAGTGGTGCACTGTTTGCTGCAGGCTGCATGCCGTTATGAGCCGCATCTACGCGCTCAACAAGCCACACTTGGCATGAGGCATGAAGAAAACAAGCTGATGCGCCGCATATTTGCAGCAATTAAAAAGCTGTAATAAGCAACTTAAGAGAGGCACCTCTCCAATGTCATGTGGGTAGTTATTCAACAAGATTTCCCATTTGCATAAATGTGTTAAAGACTATATAAAAGCATTCAACAAGAAAAACAATTGATAAAATTGATTAGTCTCAACAATGTTGATATTAAAGCAATTAAGTGTAAATTATTGTGGCCCAATAAGCTTTTTTCCCCATAGATAACTCAGGTAAATATTGATCTTTGTACTTAATATTTTAAACCTCTAGAAATGTAGTATTTGTAAGGCTTTTCCAAAGTACATAAAAGTTGTTTTCTGAATGATATCACTGCTTTGCATGAGCACCTTGTGCATTAACACACTGTGCACGTTTGTATTGTGTCTTGGGAATGGTTCACATAGCACTGCTGGACCAGAGGCATGATGGGATTAACAGTATTGTAATATTCATTGGGCCACATATGGTGGAAGTAGCTGGGAAGAAACTTTTTGGCAGGGAAGCAGCTCTTATTGGACTAATTAGATGCTGTCTTTGAGTCTTGTCTGAAGCTCTCGTAATACATCCATGATTTTCTGGTTCTAATTTCACAAATAGAGGATTTACTGCTTCTCTTTTACGCTACATGTTTATAATGGTGAACTTGCATTTTTTTTTGTTTTAGGAGCTGTAGTCGAAAGTCAATTTAGGCTTTTTTTTAAACTAGTTTGTGACATTTGATTGACTAAATGATCAATTAATGCTAAAGTCTCATTATCGACCTACTAAGTTTAGTATCTGGTATTTTGTAAAAGGCTAATCAATCAATCAAAAAACAACAATGCAATAGAGTTATATATAAGCTAAAATAACCTTAACACTATTTTTCACCAAAACTTCCTCACATAAAGTTATCCCAAAGGTAAGCTGGAAGTAACTGGAGACTCAGGCAAACTGTGGTAGCTGCCTTTGTAACTGACCTCAGATCACGTAATGGGAACATTCATACTGGCAGAGATGAGGGCAGTTTTTATTTTACAATGCCCAATTTCTTTGTCTACCTATCTTTTTTTGGAGGAAGAAGACAAGGTAATTCTTTTATACAGTCAGTGTTGGGCACTTGTAGGTCATCTTGGCACTTGCCAGGAAAAAGGTACAGAATGTTGCCAGCATTTTTCAACAAATAACAATGTTCTTAGTTACAATAGTTTCTATACAGTTTACTGAAGGCTGTGAAAATGCTACACCTTGAAATCTGGAGGGTTGAAAGGGATTCCATCATGACAGGCTGATGAAAGTAACAGATAGACATTGGTTGCTTCTGTGTTGGTCTAAAAATACGTAAAATGCAAATAAACGTACTAGCAGAACACCATGTTACCCTGCTGTTGCTGTGTTCTCTCTGTCTAGCCCTGTCTCTATACGTACGTATGCCAGGTGACGTTTCCAAACTGTTGATGCTGCACCCTGCCATCTATTTATAGGAGGCATTTTTAACCTATGGGGTGGGGGGCAACAACATGGCACCCACAGAAACAGACTGCGTTTTGTCTTTATGGTTCTGCGGTCTCCTTGAATCAGAGGGAACGATGTTACGTAGCATCTTAGTACAATTTAACACCTCCTTAAAAACTCCTCAAAAATAATACTAAAGAGAAAAGTCAAGGCAAAGGATGTCAGGAGAGAAAGACTGATTGTATATAACAGCGTTTCCCAAACTTAGGGTTGGGACCCAAAATAGGTCACTACTACGGTGTCCCCACCTGGCAGAGTAAAAGGCAAAGAACTTGAAATGTGGATAAGATGCCTTGTTGTGTTTCATGTTGGAAGGTAGTCAGTGTTCAAGCTTAAAAAACAACCAAACCTGTAAGTAAGGCATTCTCAGCACAGGGGCAAGTCAAAGGAATTATTTCTGTGCAGAGACAAGACTTAAAAAACAAACAAACAAAAAAAATCAAAACAGTACAGTACAAATAAAACAATTTTTATCAAGGGGTGATAAACTTCACATCACACTCAGTATATCTAAATGTTACTGTGATGTCCTTAAATTAAACAAACAAACAAACAAACAAAAACATCACATACACATTTTAAATTTATGATTTGTTGTGTTCTTTATCAGCAGTTGGTAAATGTAAATACTATAGCAATGCTGATGTTGTTTTTTTAAGTTTGGATCCAGAGGAAACACCACATTTTTCTTCTGTGTCACAAGCTGAAAAAGTTTTGGAACTCCTGATAGACTACATATTAGAAATTCTTCTTTGTGAGAGACCTATGGGAAAAGAGATGTGGGTGAAACATGACATGAAGGAAATAATATTAGAGAAACTTCACATTCAATGAGAGATGTCTGTAGTCATAGTAACCCATGCAGGAATTTAGCCAATTAGTGGCCAGCTTTGAAGAGATGTTAAGGAGCACGACATCTCGTGTGAGAGAGAAAGTGTGTGTTATTAAATAAATGACTATTCAGGCAATTAAAAACATAGCACTTCTTGGTGAAATAGATCTTGATGAAGCAGGAAATGTTGATAAGAACTGACACATTATGATGATCGACATTTTCAGTTAAGAAGCAAACATGGGAAAAACAAGAAAAATACTTAACTAAACTGAATGATACCTACCAGACAGTAATGTAGTCATATATGGGCTCAGTGCTCAGCACAGTAAAGTTAATGTAAATCCCGTGTCCAGGCGGAACTCGAACGCTCCACACACAGTCCTGGAAGTTGGGATATTCCTCAGGGTGACCAGGAGAGTAAATGGTTCCATTTAATGATGTGATGTTCCCACCACAGAGAGCTGTGAAATGGAATATTACAAGAGAATTACCTTTAATAAATTACAAGCAAATCAGTAATACCATTGTGAAGCTTTAGTAATTGTCTGGATGACTGGAAGCACACATCTCCATCAGTCATGTAATGACCACTGGATAACACTTTAATTCCTTTAATAAATTGTGATTACAGTTTTATTTCAGCTCTACAGCACAGGTATTCTTTGTGTTGCTGATCGCAGCTGTGATGCAGAAAATTTACACTTTTCACAGTTAAAGTTCTTTTAATGAGATTGTAATGCTTCCAC
>JAQLOL010000008.1:10198011-10218025 GCA_029783665.1 Naso thynnoides | reverse complement strand
CACCATCTAGACTTAAAAAAAGAACAATTAAAAAGAGAACAATAATTGGATTATTACGCATCTACTTGTCATTAAGTTAAAAGAATATCATTTAACAATATCATTTCACCCTTGTAAGTAAACAACAACAACAACAACAACAGCTTGACACCTTTAATTATTTCTTTAATGTTTCACTTTGTTCTCAGTGCAACATTAAATATCAGCACTGCAGAAGAACTATCAAGGAAACTATTGAGCTAACTTTTTAAACACAGTTTTGGCAGGTAAGAATAAAACCCAATTACAGCTTGGAGTAAAATAACTTTAATAATAGAATAAGACTTCTCAGTATTGAAATGCTATTAAAAAGCATTTAAAAGTGAGGGAGCTTTAAGGAGGAAATGCATGGTCAGTAGTAATTTAAGAAGCACATATTCTAAGAACTGAACTTTTTAAGCACAACATGTTCTCTCCACCACTACACATGGCTCTATCAAAACAAGATGTAGTTGACACAGTGAAATAGCGTGTGATCATGGGACTTGTTTATTCCATTGTCTAACACCACTGATAAAAATCTATTTGACCAACTTAGGCAGAAATGTTCAAAGACGAAGTCATCTATTAAAGTTTTATTCATGTTACATTTAGTCGTGTTTGCCAACTTCCTTCCTCACTATCTGACTGCCGTCTCATCTGAAACTTAATGAAAGGCAGCAAAATGACAGTACTATTACCTTGACTAAAATTACACATTTCTCTGAGTTTTGAAACCCCTCTGAGGAACTTTGATTTTGTGGTGATTGTGGAGACGCAAGTGGACAAAAGCGGTACTGCTTACTGTTGTAAAGATCTTGTCTAGTGTGAGCATTTGTTTTGGAAAAGAGTGAAAGAAACACTTATTTGCACAGTACCAGTTCAGCAATAAATACAAAATGCTGTAATCATCTAAAGAAAAATATCTTCTTCCTGTGTGCCATAAAGTGTCTCGTAGCATTTCTGTTGACTGAGTGGAATGGGCAAGGGCATTGTAAAAGACAGGACAGTTTTTTCCAATCCCTTTCCCCAGTGGTCTCATTTGGCAATGTAGGTAAGATGTGAGGCATCAGTATTAAATTTAGAATACTTCATAACCAGTAAAAAGTTCCTCGTAGTGACTTTAATATATCAGCATTCTAAACATTTTTTGGAAGACCAAAGAAAAATGCTTTGCTTTCATACAGACACAACCAGGTAAGGAACGGCTCTCTGTACTACCTTCACATCGTGGTAGCGGGTGATTCCAATTCCTACTGATTCCATGCAAACATGTGAGAGACGCCTCTCCGATCAAAGAATATCCAGGCAGACATTCAAACGACACAGTCATTCCAACGCTGAAATCTGTGCCAATAACAATGCCGTTTCGGAATGGCCGAGGGTCTGGGCAACTCTGCAGCTGGTAGGCTTGAAAAACATAAATCCAGATTAGTCAAGGAAAAAGGTAACAATACAGGACTAGTTTATAAATGGCCATGAGCAGCAGCAGGACATGCGCTTCTTTCATGCAATTGAGTATTCTTGCTTTGTTTGATAAACTGAAATTGACTACTGCCCTTAATGACTGTGAGTACATTAAATGATCTCTCTCCTTCTGTTTAAAAACTGTTTGTCAAAACTAATTTAAACACAGTAAGTTCAAAACCCTAACTCTCACTGGCTAAGACAGACCAGATACAATCTGCAGACAAATTTTCAAGTAACACTAAAATATAAAAGGCTGCAGAGAAGAGAAAAAAAAGGCAGCTGCTGACTATCACATATAAATCCAGATTACCTAATTTTTGCAAGGGTATTGTGCACCAGGGAAGCTTGTACTTGTTCTCTTGATGTTGCAAAAATTAAATAAAATTAAATCTGACAGTCTGCCATTTAAATGTTTTAATTGCAGTGACTTTTCACAGCCGAAGTTACAATAGTCAAGGGCCGGCATGACAGATCTGTGGCTGAGAAAGACTTACACAAGCAGCAACAATAGTTCTGTTTTAAAACTCTTTGGCTGTGCTCCTGTCATGAGAGAAAGGTATTATTCATCAGTCACTGTAATAAGCACATTGATGGAATTAGCTGGAACAAATTGGGCTATCTACAAGATTTGTCATAATAAAGTTATGAAAATCTTTAAGTGTCATAAAACCAAAACTTGTCTCACTGAATCTAAAAAATGAAGACGTGCGTGCAATCTGTTATTTTTTGGCAAATGTTTTACAAGTGTAGAAACCTTTTTTTTCTATGTCTAAATGTCAATAATATTGTCATTAGTCGCTCCTTAATCACACTGTGGAATTAATTTATTTAGGCAACCGTGGAAAAAGCTTAATTGGACAACTGCTCTTGTTTCCTTTTCTTGGCAAATCCCCAGTACACAAGATGTTGAAGAGCAGCTTGCAGAAACAACATTTACCTTGATATGTGATGTGGAAGCCGGGTTTGTTCTGTGAATAGTCGCTGTGGAAGAAGAAGCTGGTCTGGTGGGTGGTGCTGAACAGCGGCTTGGGGATGACGGGACCGCTGAACCGGTCGATGACTGAGCCCATCTCCAGGGTTCCACTGCGGATCTCTAAGTAATCGTGGATTGCTTCAGTGGAGAAGTTCAGAAACTGGAGATGGATACCTGAGAAAAAATACATCGCTTATGACATTTACAGCTATTAGCAAAGCTTGGCTGACAGTGAAAACCCGGTGCTAAAAGCATTTGTAGATGCTTCATCGGCAGCAACATGTACGCCTTAGTGGATAAAGCCCACCAACACTGATTGAAGTTGTATGAGTAAGTAACTGAATAAATCAATCCATGAATAACAAAGATATACATACAGGGGAACAGAGAAACAGACAGAACACAAATACACAGACAAATGGGAGAAAAACCACACACACACTGTTCGAAAGTTGACAGTGTTTCTTACCGAAGCCGACAGGTAAGTTGACTGTCCATGTGCAGTCTAATCCACTTGGGTAGTTGCCGGGGTAACCAGGACTTAAAATTACTCCACTTACATCTGTCATAGATCCACCACACTGGGCTGCAGACACACACACACACATACACAGAAACAGAGAGCAAAAAAAAAAGGGAAAACGTGGTTCAGTGTTGAAAGCAACACATCAAAAGCAGGACGCTGACCTCTCTGAGTAGTGGAGACTTACTTTCCCTTTTATAAACAAGACACTACCACTGGCTGGACACTTGAGTATCCTCAACCCGACATTTTGCATCGTTTGGAATCAAACATTAATATTCCGAGGCTTTTATGAATACCCTGTCTGAATAATTCTCCGCTGTGCACGTAAATGTGCGTGTCCTCATGCTTCCTCTAGTTTGTCTTGCATGCTGATGATCTGGCAAATGCTGCATGTTTATGGCAGAGTCTGACTTAGCTTTGCATCAGTTTAAAGGCTTAATCACATGCAACACAGAATACTGAATAATCAGCTCATCACAGAACAGCAAATTGATCAAACGGCATGAGGCAGCGAGAGTGGGGATAAGCCAGGGAGACTGCTTGCATCATTGCTGCAGCACTGAAGTTTTGCATGCATCATGGTATACCTGGGCTGGATTGTGTGTGGGTGGGTGTGTTTGTGTGTGTGTACTGTAAGAGAACACCTACCAAGACACAGAGGTACAGGGTAGTTCCATCTTCTCACAGGTCCAGGCATGCACGTGATGTGGGCATTGCCCTAGAAACGTACATGTAAACATCATCCATTCACATATAGCAGTTGGTGTATCATCACAAATAGTCTTTAAATAAATTGTCTTAGAAGTGCAGTTTTATCTACTTAACAACAATATTCATGCATTCCAATAACAACTCAAGCTGTGTTGTATATTAAGCACTAGAAAAGCAAACCTCTAACAGGGCTGCATATTGCATAAAAATTGGGCAGACCACACCAGAGATATACATTATTCAGGAGTTGTGCTATCCACACCAGAGTTGTATGTTTAGTAAGAGACGGGAAAACCACTCGAGAGTGGGGTTTCCTTCTGATTCACAGCTTAAATAGTTGTTGGTTCGTGAAGCCAGGGGATAAAACGAGTGAAGTGTGGTACACTAAAAACACTGAACATCCTTTTTATGATTTCACATCCATATCTGGCAGTCGGTTTGCATTAAACAACTGCAACTTGTTGTACATGTGTGTGTTCTGAGTAATTCCTCTTAGTCTGTGAGTGGTTAGTCTGAATCCCTGCAGAAAGACAAACTGTATACGTAAGCATAGGTTGTATTTTTACCTGAAGGGAGTATCCTTGTTCACAGGAAAACTGTACGACATCTCCCACCATAAATCTGTCTCCCTGTCTGATTCCATAGCTCGGAGTCTGAGGCTCTGGACACGACTCCAGACCAATAGCTGATGAGGAATATAAAAAAGTTCAGTCATCGTTCCGTTAATATACTAGCTTATGCTTCAAAGCAGTAAGCAGTAAGTGTGACAGATACATTACCTGTGTATTCCAGGTGAAAACCAGCAGCTGAAACACTAATATCAGAGCTGAAGCTGAGATAGAGGTTGTTGGATGTACTATTCAGGAGAGGAGGGATGGTGGTGCCTGAAAGCAGGGTGAGAGGGAGAGACCAACAGAGGACCATGATTATATTTTTTTATTTTTCAACTGAAGCTTTGTAGCAAATGATCTTAGTCATCTGACAGCAAAGGAAACAACAAAGGCCTCCCAAACCTACATTTTAAGTTTTTTTTTTTTATTTGTGAAGCGTTATCCGCGGAGACACAGCAGAATTACTTTTATATGAGACATCTGTGTTATTTGAAACCACTTTTAAAATGTTGACTTGACCTACTTAGAGTGGCGAAGCAAAAGTACAAAGTGAAAAACGGCACCGCTCTACAGAAGCAAAGCTGGAGCAACAGTATAATCCTGTCAGGGTCCTTCACAATGAAAATAATCAATGAACACTTTAATGTAAAGGAATATTAACCAACTTTAACGTCTAATCTCTGACCAGCAAGCTGTGAGCAAAGCCTTGTTATGAGTTACGTGGTGTTTTTTGTTCAGTAACAGGTGTCAGAGTCAGCAGAAGGTATCAAAGATACAGAGACGGTCCACTGAATGAACAGTGAATCAGGTCAGTGGATGTTATTGATTGCCGGTTGTGAGGGGAATTAATTAGCAGCATTTTTGAACAGTCTGCTGCCCTCCTGCTGGTTGCGTTCCAATAGAAAGTCTCATTCATTATCATTACGGAAAATGGAAAATGATTTTTTTCCTAAATAATAAATGATGACTGATGATGAATAATGAACTGCATAGATTTAACCATAACAGTTGTTTTAGGACTTATGACAGTATTCATTTAAGCTTATAATTAACCAGTAAACAAGTTTTTTTATTGCCCTTCATGTATTTACTCATTAAAGTCCTTTTATATGGAAGTATGTCACTGTTATGGTTATTTCATAGCCGACAATATAATCTTATATCCAGTTTGTCATAAATATGTCCAGCCTTTTGCAAAGATTAATCAACACAACAAGAGGTAAACTTTCTGAAAATTAAGTATTATTACCACTAGAAGATTCGCCCTCCCCACTTGGACAGCTGCATGAGTTACACAAATTCACTTTTATTTATTTATTTTTTAATAGTGTTTTTCAAAAGGTCAGGAAGACAGAAGAAGTGTAGTTTAGATTGCATGTACGAGTTAAACACAGAACATATGTTTTTTACATAAACATTAAAGAAAATATATATTTATGGTGTCTGTTTCAGTTTTCAGACATCATCTTGAAATGTGGAGCTACAGCGTAAAAACTAGTGATGAACATTTTGACAAAACGTGCTGTTGCTATTAAGTGTATAGTTAGAAAATTTTACCTGCACAAAAAGCAATGCAGAACAATAAAGCACAGCAGTATTTTTTTCATGAGGCTTTATCATAACAGTAAAATCTGTGTAAAACCTGCAGTCAGGCTCCCTAACTCTTATTTGATTGTTTTATTGCTGGTAATCAGTTGTAAATAAGCAACATACATAATTATCTTGAGCTAAAAAGAGTTGGAATCATGCTGATGTTGCCATTTCAGTTAAGATGGAGCTAATGACACTGTGCAGTAACTTGTAAGAGCACATAAAAATAGGTATAATTGTACTGTTTTAGAATTGATGTGTTTGTCACATCATGTCATAGGTTGCTTGGTAAACAGCTATTCCAGGTAGACATTTAGAGTTTAAGAGAATCACTTAGCTATGTGACAAAAAACTCTCATATATCACGTGTAATCAGATAAACAAGCAGGTGTCAGTAGGTGTGTTCCTCAGCTCCTGCTGAGAGTAAAATAAGTTTGGTGCTAATGACCACTTGAGCAGCAACTTGTGTGTCCAAAAAATTTATGATAATCCGCAATGTTTTAATCACTTCAATGCTTTTAACTGTAGAGTCGTATGTTTGCTGTAATCAGGTTACAAAAACATTCTTCAAATATACTTTATTTAACCACAATCACCACTGACCTTATAAAAGAAATACTGAATGTGTTCAGTAGAGTTGTAAATAAAAGTATGCTTTAATACAAGGTAGTTGTTCACATTCCTCACTTGCTAATTAGTTGCATTTCTTTCACACTTAGTCATTGTCATTTGCTTAAATACGTTTTGGCAAGAATGGATATGAGATGTGTAACATTTTTAGTAACACTATCAGAAATACTGAGAAAACTGTTTACCAGAGTAGCTGCCCAGTCTTGGTGCGTGGTTGTCGGCACCGTCGTAAAAATCCAGAGAGTCCCAGTTATGCTCTGTGGCAAAACTCACAACTTGTATCTGGAAAGACAGATGAAGAGGAAAACAGAATTTGTTCCTGTTAGGTCTTGTTTCATCTAAAAGTGGAAGGAGTCTGTGCGGGACTGTATGTTTGTCTGTCATCCAGTCGACCTCACACCTAACAGGCGTGTTATTGTGTATTGAGGACCAAAGGCAGATCAGTAGGGTTAGGGGTTATTTGAGCCCTTTACATCCGGGGGACATAATAGTAGAGCATTAGTGCTACCAAAAGTACACACTGAGTAGTCTGCTTGAAGGGAGCCCCTATTAACTGTTCCACTGCTGAATGGCATGCTGGGTACAGCTCATTCTCTGTTGGACACTCCAGTGCATTGGAGAACAGATGAGGAAAGAGTCTTGTACGTTTGCGCTTTGTTTCGCTAAATTCCAAACATCAGTGACATAACTTGATCTAAAATACTTTTTTTCCTAGAAATAACCTGATCCCAAACAGCGAAATACCGTAGTCTCAAATAACTAGCTGTTAGCAGTGACAGCAGTCTCTTAATATCTCTTGGCTGCTATTGAATTAGACGCAACTTGATGGCAGGTGTATTGTTAAGAAGGACACTCAGTGTCAAGAGTGAAGTTATTTGAATGGATGCTTCTCCTGAAAGCTGCAAGCAGAAAAAAAACAGACACTGCACTAGTTCACTTAGGGGCGCACTCACATTTGGCCCAGTTGTCCCGCACCGTGCCAAAGCACGAATGTCCCCCCTCCTCGCTCCTCTGATGCCCTGCGCTCTCACTGCTCCAGTCCAACTATGCCTGAGTACGCTTGAGCTACCTCATCTATGGAGTGCCACATGTATTTTTACCTGCATTTTTTTCATCTTGTAATAAAATTTCTAAATTGTTTTCTGATATCTGTGACAGTCGCAGATTTTTCCACTGTTCTTTATTAGGATTTTGTATGCTTTTGTCTGCCTGAATTTAAGGTGAATCCTGCACAAACGGTCACAGCGATGTCGGCCCTCTGTGCCTGTGCTTAAGCATGTACATCCGTACCGTGCTGAAGTTCACCTCTTCCAGCCGCGCCAGGGCTGACAAAGTGTGCAGTGCTTGAGTATGGAACGGAGAACTGGATTTGGGGGGTCGAACGTGCTCAGGCACAGAACAGATTGCCTAGTGTGAGTGCGCCCTTATAAAAGCAATAAAGTATCTTATTTGTCATCTGGTACTGTGGTCTATACTTCTGTTTATTCTATGCACAGTGTCAGAAAGGAAGTAGAAGACCTCTTGTATAGTATGTGCTTTCATTATTTAATGAAATTGTCAAACAACATACGATGAGGTTGAAAGAGTAAGTCAAATGGTACAGAATATACACGCACTTGATGTTATATGACTGTCAAATTTAAAGAGAAATTAAATACCCTGAGATGTCTATCGAATATTTATAACAGACTCCATTTTGTGTTGGAGGCATCTTTGCCTTTGTATTTGTCCGTGAGAGCGGTTTAGCTTACACGCAATCAGGCATTATCTCCCACGATAAGATCCTATCTGGTTATCTCTGGATGGTCCCTCTCTCACAAACCAACCATCCATTCATCCTTCTAATAATATCTTATCTTCTTTGACATCCTGCCTGCTCAGCTTTTAAGCCAATGATACATAGGTCAGCCAGGAAGCAGCGTGTGACTGGTTATACCTGAATTCCAGCCCCTTCTGGAACAGAGACCTTCCACACACAGTTCTGGTTGTTGTCGTAGGGCTCTGGGTATCCAGGCGACAGGATGGTCCCTCGACGAGAGGTCAACACACCCCCACAGGGAACTGAGAGAGCAGAGAGGAAAGAGAAGCAGAGGTTAAAATAACACTTTGTCTGAAAGTAGCACAAAAAGAAAGGCGGTTGTGCCAACTTTTCCCCTACAGATGAGCAAACCAAAGAGCCTGAAGCCTCAGCGACAGCTTGGAGTCATGCTTAAATTGTGGCCACGCTGAAATGCTGCATGTGTTTGTTTTTAAAGCGAAGAGCTCATTGTATGGCATTATGTTTAATAATGCATTCTATTATGCAACAGCATTTTGAACAGGAAAGTATTCGATCTTGATTCATATTTACCAATGCAAGTTGGCAGGGTGTCATTCCATTGTGCCAGGTTGTCTGGTACACTCTCACATCGTATGGCAGTCGAGCCATGCAGGATATAACCTGGGTTACATTCAAACTGCACCAAAGAGCTGACAGCAAAGTCATTACCAAGACGCTTCCCGAAGCGTGGCTCAGGGACTGAACTGCACTGAGTGGAGCTGGTCCTTGGTACAGCTGCAGAAATAAGAAAAAGCACAAAAATTAAAAATGTTGATTTTGGTAAGAATATCAATCATACACTTTACTGCCTAGCTTTGCCATGACACCACTTTGATCTCCATTAGGCTTTCCTTGGTAAATAAAGGGTAAATACATCATAATTACAGTGTTGCATGGGAAAAGGACAAAATTTCTAAAAGAAAACATATGTATAAATCCTTGAACATCAAGAAAACAAGCTTACTTTGCAAACCCTTCAACCTATAACATTAAATGTGTGTTTGAATATGGCTATTCTTATGATTCTGGCTAAGTTAATTTTGCATAACTATACAAGCACTACTACTGCTACTGCTTATAACAGTAATCCTGTCTACTTGTTACTGGCTAACCTTGGTAGACGAAGTGAAATCCCTTTGCGGTTTCTGGTCCCACTGTGGTAAACTTTATTGTGATCTGGTTTCCAGAACTCAAAGGGAGAGATTCACCTAAAGAAAGTGAGACAGAGTCAGTCAGAGAGGAAGACATTTGGTTAAGGCTCAGCTTGTCTATCTGTCCATCTGTCGAATCATCCATCCTCACCAGAGTGGGACCCAGAGAGAGAAGACAGTAGCGTGTTCTGTTGAGTTGGTCCATCGTAGATTTCCACTACATCATTTAAAGACGTCTGGAACAACACAAACTGACCAAAGAGGACTGGAGACAAAAGAAGAGGAAAATGAGACATATTGAGATGAGTTAACCAGACATGAACGGTGGCAAATTATTATTCCACGTCGCTGTCTGTGCCTGACCTTCCAATGATAGAATTAACCTGTAACACCTAATCTAAATTTTATTAAGCTGCAGTGTCAACTTCCATTTGAAGCCAACTACTGGCAGAAAATTACATATCAGGACACTTTGCAGTCAACACACAACCTCATCTTAATCACACACCAGTCCAACCGACCAACATCCAACTTTTCATTTCGTCAGGGTGTATCTGTTGTGTCAGCTAGTGTAAAATGAGGGCAACTAACTCATGTCAACAAATGTCAGTGGGGCAAGACATTTTTCTGTCTGTCTTCTCTACACATTTATGAGCAGGCACAAGTGTTAATCTGTCAAACTCATGTCCCACAACCGATGTTTTACGGTGTTTTAGTATGATGGAAGTTGAAAAGCCTGCTGCAGTGGCCAGGATATAATCCCAGGCCTCCCATATAATAGCTGGATATCCTCTGCTAAATCATGAATTTTACAGTGCAGCTGTAGTGGCAGGTAGCATTGAAAGGCCCCCAGAAGGCCTGAGACCTTGTATTTGCTGAATCTAGTACAATTCTCCTTGTCTCCTGTAATCCTTGTGTCTTCAAATCAATTGTAAATCACCTTAAAATGCGAATCTGTGGGTGCTGTTGTATAAATGAACATTTTTTTTTATCTGCTGCACATAGAAAAAAATGTCCTTTAGGATAAATTATATTTATTTTAGCCTCAATGAAGCCACCTCCCTGACTACACAAACACACACACACACACGTATCATTGCTCCATCTCTCTCGCTCTCTCTCTCTTTTCGGCCCCAAAGGCTGAGGTGTACAGGATTAAATCTGAACACTGCCAAGGATATTCAGCTATAAGAAGGTCAGTGGTCACTTTGTACAAGGCTGTTTCTCTCTGCGGAATTCCATGAAAGCACGATCCCCATTTTTGCTAAAACACTGCCATGACTTACAAAAGATACTCTGTCTGCTTTCATGTAAATCCTCATTTAGTGTTAAATAATTACAGGGCATATAGGCCACAAACAAAACACTGAATTTAAAATTGCTGTTGATTTGGAATCTAATAACAAAACAGAATCATCAAGAGGCAGTCAAGTTTTATCTGGCAGATAAATTTAACCTCTTACCCTTTTTTCATTGCTGTTTATAAAAACGTGTTAAGGAAATCCTGTCGAGTGGGCATAAAGAATGACATGATTCTGCCTCTTAGCATAAATACTTAAAAGCTCCCACAGTGTATAGATTTCAAGAAAATCAGAGTGATTAAGGTTTCCATCATTCGTTGCTGTGATATCAACATACTGCCTAGCAGGTGGAGGAGTTCACAGCTGAAACTGTTTCAAAACAGCACAGGTTTTGTGCTCTAGGATATGCACCAGCATTCACACACAGGCTCATAAAGCATTAACGCACACAGGGAGCAGCTTACATTCTTTGAGGACTTCACTAATATGAGATAACAAGGAATAACATACAAACACAGAGAGATGCATGCAAACATAGCCACACACACAGATAGTGCAACATCAGTGTTGTCTGACAGCGTGTTAACCACATGGCTTATTAGAAATGATATCTCTCTGCACGGCAGTCACGTACAGCTGGTAGATCTGTTCAGTCGTTCAGGTTGTAACATGCCAGAAGCAAAGTTTAAATCAATCCACTGGACTTGTCATCAAATGATTGAAATGTTTCACTTTTTATCTGAAAGGCTCTTTCAGTTTTTGACATCAGATAGAAAGAACCTGGGCATCGATCCCTGCGGAGCTGCTGTGCCTCCCGATGAGCTGCCTGAGTGGGCATCCTCGGCAGTGTCCTCGTTCGACAGGAGGTACGGCTTCTCCACAGGGATGAACGCCAAGGGTTTCCCCACCTGGTGTTAAAACTGAAGGAGCCATTTGCATGCATGGTGAAACATCACAAACCATTTCATAACAAGTCCAGTGGTGTGATTTTAACTTCTCTAGATCATCCAAAAGTTTTCAAAATGCAGCCTTGAGCCTTAACCTTTAACTGTGTCAAGATCACAAATTATATTCAGATTTTCTTTTCTTTTTTTGAGTATTGAAAGATGCTTAACAAATCTGGGCATGGTTTGAAGCTCCATCACTTCAACATTATAAAACCATCTCTGAACGTTGATCTGTGCAAGAGGTTCAGTGAGGGCATCTGTGTGTTTTATACAATATGTAGGGCACCCAAGTGTTAGCTCCTCTCAGTCAAAATGTCTACACAGAGCTGACACTCCAGACACTGCTACGCAAATATAATGAGACAGCAACCATCAACAGCCTCAGGGAAAGCTGCTATTTATTCATAACACCACAGGGCATGATTGGATATTATATCCACCAATTACCGATTGTTTGTAAAAGCCGTCGTTTTAATAATCAGTCAACCAACAATTCAGATATTAATATGTGATGTCGTACTGGTGGCACAAATACAAAAAAAAAATCCTCATCTTGAAAATTAAATGATGTTGATGTAAGGTGATCTTACAAGCTTTTTCCACAGCTGCTAAAGAAATATTTCACCAGTGAAAAGACGGTCTTTTAATAAAAACTGATGTCTATGCAGTAGGAAGTGCGAATATATTTTTGCGACTTGGGTTTGGCTTGGCATTGGCTTGTCCATTTTGAAACAGGAAGTGACGTGGCAACCGGCTGACACAAAAACCTTAAGGCACACCTAGAGTATGCTTCTTTAAATGTTTAAAGTGAAAAGCAGGAAACACCAAAAAGAATCTTTGCTCATATTAGATCAGAACTGCCTTGTTTTACGGTCTGATCTAAATTTGATGAGCAGCTCAGTTGACAGAGGAAGGGTGTGCCTCTCTCTGTCAAACTGACCTCGGGGCTCTATCTGACCATAGAGGAAGGCAAACAAAAATATAGTTGAAACCTGCAAAAAAAAGTAAGTAGACCTTGAGTTGGGAATTCTTAAGGTCAAAAATGATCTTTATAGCTTAATTTGAAAGTGACACGGCCTGTAAAGATAAGTAATTTAAATTTGATTAGTTTGTAAACTGAGCCATTTATTCCACAGATTTCAAAAGGCACTATTACTGTCTATAATAAGTGATTTTTTCTTTACACATTACTTCTTAACTGCATCCCCTCCAACCAGAAAAAAGGGAGGAACTACATGCATGTGACAAAAGTGAGAGAGGCTCATATCTGCTTTAAATCATTCCCATCTTAACCTCATTTCACGCCTCTTCAGCATACATATTTTTATAATATGTAATTTATGTCAGACTTAACGACCACCTATCAGACATGGCGAGACAAAAAACAGCCTCATCTTTAAATGGGACTTCAATGATGAAACCCTGACCTAGAACCATATAAGTGGTCAGCAAGCATCTTTTGAATATATATAATATCCCGTCTAGTCTTTGGTTATTAAAGCACTGGGAAAGGTTCCCTCGGGGGGCTTCAGATTAAAATCAAACAAATTGGTAAAAGGGGGGGGGGGCAGTAAAGAATACGTCAAAGAAAACTGTGATCAGAGGTTTCACTTGCAATTGTTGTCTCATCACCTACACTTCAGAGCATGAAACATTTGCATTTGAAATCTTTTTAACAGTAAAGAATAAATTCCTTTAATTCTGACTACTTTGATACTGCAGTTTTCTTTGGAACACACTTAATAGATTCAGACATGTGCTGCATATAATTCTGTGAAATGTTCTTAGACTGATGGTATTCACTGCAATGGCATGTGTGCTCTATTCTGTGTGTGTTTTTGCATGTGTATGGACGAACTTACCAAACTCTCTGGGCACAGATATAGAGTAGACACAGGTCTGACCAGAGGTGTAGTTTCTGGGGAAGTTTGGAGATAAAACAGTCCCTTCAGATCCTGTAGAACGACTTCCGCAGGGAGCTGGGGACAAACATACACATGTGCACCATCATAAAAATACACAGGGAGGCCCATCATTACAAGTTTAAGACTGTATGCGCAAGTATGCTTTATTCCCATCTGTATGTGTGTGTGTGTTACCTTGACAACTAGGCAATGCCCTGTTCCACCCAGGTCTGCCATCATCTCCCATACTGCAGGTCAGGGTAGAATAGCCCTAAATTAACAGACAAATAATAGTTTAAAGAAAGACAAACAACACCACAAAACATATCAACATACCAAATCACCGTTCAACCAGCCAACCAGTTGACCAATCAACTAACAACCACCTTACCAACTAACCACCTATCTAACAACCAATAAAAAAAGAACATCCGTCCAACCACATACCCATCCATTCTTCATCCATCCAATTAACCAGCTGCCCACACATTGATCAACCAACCACCTGCCCACTGATTCATGCAACCAACCATCTAACCAATCAAATAAAAAAAAACAACTGTCCATCCATCCACCCATTTAACCACACAACCAAAAAACAAAACAAAACAATCATTCATCTGTCCAATGCACTCATGAACTAAACACATATCCTACCAAGCAACCATCCACCCATCAATCCATTCTGTTTGTATGTACCTGTAAAACGTATCCAGCCTCACAATAGAAGGTGACAGTAGAGCCAAGCTTATAATCAGATCCCAGTCTTGTCCCATTAAGGACCACACCTGGGTCAAAGCATGATTCCCTCAGCTTGGCTGGACAGAGAGAAAGAGAACCAGAGAGTAAGTGAAAGAGAGAGAGAGGTTGAGCCAAAGAAAAAGTGACAGGCACGCATAAATAACAAGTCAAATTAATAATAACTAAGTCCCAAGCTATAATCAAATGAGGCAGGCATTTCGTTGCCCTTTATAACAGTCTGTTTGACTTAGTCGACTTTGCCAAAGACAGGGCAGAATCATAACTTCTTCCCTCGCTTTTGAATGCTACAGGAACCTTGTAAATTATGGCTTTGCCCCCTTCCTTTAAGATTAGAGGCCACCTGCATCAACAGAGGACTTAAATCCTGAGTCCACATTAAACCAGAGATGATTCTCTTTGTGCATGTGAATTAACTCACACCTCTGACAGAGTTTTAACACTGATTCAACAGGGAGTTGAGAGCAATCATTCTTTTACATCTTAAAATCGGCATTATGCACACTGTCATCATTGCAGGAGACTTAATTGTAAATCCATTCTCGGGGTAATGCAGTATTCTTGTTGGTTCATGGGGAAAATGTAGAAAGTCTGTATATATTCTTGAGATAACCTGTCTATGCAGAGACAACCCTGTCACATTTAGTAAGAAAACCTTGAGAATAGATTCCCAAGTTACCTTATTTATGAAAAACACACGAGACAGACAAAAGTCCCTGGTGCAATTACACCAAGCAAAGTATATTGAAATTATTTTTCAACTTTTGACAGTTACAAGGTGGCTATTAAACATTCCCTGTTGGAATGTGTGTCTACTTTCTTCTTGTAATTTCTTTTCATCAGAAAAGGAAATACATGTGTAGCATCCACTTCCAGGTGACACCTTATTCAAGATGTAACCCATTAGGTACTAAATCCACTTTCACTTCTTTTGCTTAGGCAGTCATTTTATTTTTAGAAATTTGTTTTCTTATCATCCAGCCAGCCAGCTAGATCTGGGGTGGGGTTTCAGAGGCAGCAGTCTGAGCAGGGGGGCCCTGGACTTCCCTATCCCCGGCCACATCAACCAGCTCTAAGTGGGGGATCCTGGGGCACCCCCAGGCCAGTGCGGTGATTTAATTTCTTCACCTATACCTGAGTCTGCCCCAGGGCCTACTCCCAGCTATCATACCAGAGTTAAATTTGTCGGTACTGTTAAAAAATCCTTGAGCTCTACACATTATGAAACAAACTTGAAAGTCCTCAAAAACGCTGAATATGTAAAAGATTTTATTTGATTTTTTTGCTGTGTGCCTTCTGTGGTCTTACTTTAAGCAATTTTGAAGCTATTCCTGTACTCAACACTAACCAGAAAATATATAGTTTGATGGTGGAACTATCAGCAGAATATTTTACCTTTGTATTCCAGGTGAAAGCCAGTGTAAGAGACAGACCCATCACTGCGGAATGCTAAATGCATTGTATTTGAACTGCTCTCTATCCGCTCTGGGAGTTTGCTGTCCTGAAAACTTCCAATCAGAGGACTGTTGCTATCCGGACCATCGTAGATATACAGGAAGTCGTAGTTTGGCTCAATATTAAAACTAAAGAAATAAAAACACAGGCAGGGGGAGGACAGAAAAAAGATCTCTTCAACCAGGAACAATAGAAAACATGCTTTCAAAGGTGTTTCAAAGGTGGCAAGGTAGACAAGGATTTGGATTTTTATGCAATAAAGCAGATTACCTGATGAAGGCCAGGGACAGGACATAGTCAGAGTTGACTGCAATGAGCCAATCACAGTCCTTGGAGTGAGGGTACGGATGAGGATAGTTAGGAGACAGTATAAATCCACTGGAGCCGGTTAGGTTTCCTCCACAGGGAGCTAAAATGAGAACAACAGCATACAAATACATTAATTCTAAAAACGTCTTGTAATATTACAACATTTGAGTTTTCTCTCAAGCTTATCAAGATAAAAAGAAGGAATTTTAATTGGGCTGTATGGAGGGAAGTGGGAAATAATGTTCTTATCAACTAAGTACACTTTTCAAACTGCCCTACTGTGTGTCACTCACAGACATGTCCTTGAGAAAGGCACTGGGCCCTCAACAGCTGTAGTCAGGTATGCAGTAAATCTGTTGTGTGTCCCTATAGATATATGGAGCTGGACTTGTTACCTATGCAGACAGGAGGGCTGGGCTGCCAGTAGTATCTGTTATCCACTTGTATACAGGTGATTTTGTCGTCCCCCTGGAGCTCGTATCCTGGGTCACACTGAAAGGACACTGAATCCCCCGGCTCACGGCCATCTCCACTACGACTGCCGTTCATTGGTACACCCGGGTCCCTGCAGGCTGTAGCTACTGAGCCTGGACAGACAGAGACAGAGAAGGAGAAAGAGGAGAGAGTGGAGGTGAAAGGGGGGAGAGCAATTAGGAGAATCTTTACCACACTTGTTATCTATAGCTATTAAGATAATGCATTGACTCAGTGCATAGAATCACCACTGATTCAAGCAACTGTTTGTTATCCTGTATTTTAATGTACTAGGGTCCTTTCTGGCTTGTGTTGTTAGGGTTTTCATGTAGAGCAATTATGCAGATTTGGGTTCTCAATCAGGCCAAATTTTCATATTGAAATTCCGAGTCAATTAAAATTCACAAAAATTATATGGTCCCTCTTTGGCACCCTGAAAACCTAGTAGAGTTTTCAACACATTTAAGACATTTAAATATAACCTTCAGAACTAAATAACAGAACAGAGCTCATACCAGGCCTTTTCTTATTTAAATAATGCTTCATTCTGGATAATACTTACTGGAGAACTGAATAGCAAATCCTGACTTGCTGATGTAAAAATCAGTCTCAAACTGAACTGTGACAGTGTTCAGTGTGGAGTGGATTCCCTCGGGTAGCAGAGACCCACTGAGCTCTGCCAAAGACATTTCATTCTCAGGCGGACCGTCCCAAACCTTCAACATGTCGTGGCTGGCCTCCGTGTCGAAGGACAAAAACTGAAGACTGTGATATGCAAAGAACAAATTGTATCATCAACACTATTAAAATTATGTCTCCATTACATCAGAGAAGCTTTTTCTCAAACCCCACACTTGAAGAGCCTCACAATACTCTTTGTGTGAGATTAACAACTAAACCATAGTAAAAGAATTTAATTGACTGCAAATTTAAGAGAAAACTTTTGTGGATGATGTTTTAGTGTAGAAGTAAGTGTAAAAACCAAAATTAAGTAACTGTATCTTAATGTGTAAAACAATATATGTCTCTTACTTTACTTCAACCTAGTTTTAGAGGTATGACAGAACTTGGATAACAATCTCTATGCTAATTTAAATCAGTTATAGTTTTCAACAAGTGCTGTCATAAACACATATTAACACTAAAGAAGTTTTTCACTGAAAAATACTGTTGAAGGCTCTAAAATGAATGACACTGTTGTTACGTTACCACTGAGAGGGTTTTTAGGGCCGCATTACCTCACAATGTTTCCTGAGTCCACCTCAATGGTCCAGGTGCAGCGTAGGTTATTGTCGTAAGGAAATGGGTATCCAGGGGAAAGAATCCTCCCGGAAGACTCGCCTTTAAACCGACCACCACACTCCGCTACAAGATAATGCACACAGGTAAGACACATTAACATTAGAAGAATTCCATACCCACTAGAAAGGCCGTGAGTGGTCATTTTGACCTCAAGATTCCAAATTCTATTATCTCTCATGATAAATACACAATAAAGAGTCATGTAAGTTTTACTTTTGACAAAGACAATGAAAGTGGCCAGGCAACCAAGATGCAGCTGCCACAATGCAAAAATGTAACAATTTAAACACGACAAAATTTGCTGGGTCATTATTAACACCTGTGGCTAAAACTGGTAAAAATAATTACATTTTCTTTGAATTTAGTGTAATTTGTATGAATGAGATTTTAAAATACAGACATTTTTAGGAAAAGCCTGGGACCAGCAGCACTGTAATTTCTAATTCAACAAAGTCATATGACATATAAATGTGAAAAAGGTCTAAATGACTGTCATGGCCATTCTTTGGTTAATGTCTGTTAGTATGTAACACCACACAAAGTCACCCAAGTGTGCCTGTACCACATCTCTGTCTGTCTGATTAGCACAGTTGAGACATTACACAAGAAATACCACTAACTCAGGCAAGCAAATGGGTGAGAGATGTGTGTGTGTTTGTGTGTATTTAAGTGTGTGTGTGTGATGTATGACCAGTTATCTGTCCATGGCAATTGTTTATCAAGGCAATCGGATCCACTAGGTGCACCTCAGTAGCCACTGAGCAGTGATTAAACGATCACCACAGAGACAAATGGATTAGAAAGGAAGCTAACTCTCCTTCTGTGTGTCTTTCTCGCTCTTTTTTACACGCAAGGAAGAGAAGGAAGACGGGACAAAGTGCTGATTCTGCATTCATCCCCAAAGAAACCACCACCCATTATATAACAGAAAATAACTCCTCATTCTCTCTTTGTCTCTCTCAGTTATATATTTTCACAATCACCACCTCCCCTCCCCAGGTTCCTCCTCCCTCAGGCTCCCCACCCCTCGTCACTAGAATATATTATGTCGAGTAATAGGAGCAATATCAGGAATTGTGGCGAAGAAAAGAAGCAAAAGAGAGGAAAAAAAGAGAACCCAGAGTTAAGAAGAAAACAGTAATAATAAGAGGCAATATAATATTAAGACTGGAGGTTAGCGGAGGTCATGACGTGTCACTGCTAAAATATAAATGTTTCCTTTTAGTAGAAATTATTTGTATGCCTCTGCTTGACACAGTGCACAGTTTTAATACAGCATGCAGCTTTTTATTCAGTGCAGATGTTTATTGATCAGGTAACATTACAGAGAGGGAAACTCTGATAACTGTGAGCCTTATATTACAGCACTGATGTGCTCTGACACAAACAGCTATTAAACTGACTCACACCTGATCCAGATGTGATCAGCTGTCATCTTTGGCATGCATATCAGTTTAAAAAAAATGAAACTATAGACGCTAAAAAGGCAGAGTGGCAGGGCTCGTGACTGTCACTTCACAGCCTCCCACTCCCACAGCCCCAGTGCTTCCCTCCAGCGGGTGTTTTCCCACTTTCTGGAGGGGAATCCGGCGTGGACGGGGGGAACAGGTCTGGACGACAGCTCCCAAAAACTTCCCCCCTTCCTTACGGACAGTTCCTGAATGGGAACGTGAGGCTCCACACGTGCTCCCAGCTGTTTTTTCCCGCATGTGCTCGGATGGCTTTTGGAGCGGCTGTGCCTGGTGTGACACATCTCAGTGTGACCCCAGCCATAGGCCTACACTGACAGACTCCCTCTCCGCATTTTTCGACATAAGGGGGAAAAAAAAAAAAGTCGGCAAATTTGCTCACACTTTCTCAAAAAATGGTCGCAGTCTGTAGCCCTGTTGTACCTGAAGCTGCATGAGCCTCACGTCTACACAAAGCTCAGTAGACAGACACCTACTTAAAGCCCCTGTTTTTCCATACATGAAGTAATCACGAAAAAAAAACTGTACTTTGTGGGTCACAAAGGTTGTTATCCGTCTGGTTGGAACATTCCTTTAATTTTATATTTTGTAGTTT
>JAQLOL010000008.1:10187223-10197911 GCA_029783665.1 Naso thynnoides | reverse complement strand
AAAAGTCTTTAAAACATCAGGCTGGCTGTTATGCTGATAGCTCCCATCTGTGGCATAGCTGCATTTGTTTGGCTTTAATTAGAGAGTGTAATCATTGAACCAAATACCTACTGGGAAAAACTGGAAATATGTTCAAATATTCGTCAAATACTATTCAAATCAAAGCACTGTGGACATTATACACCAACACACTGATGAACACGTGAGTGTGTTAATGTCTGTGTGTGTGTGTTCCTGAGCTCTGATGTTGTTTAGCCAGTAAAAGACCATTAACTCATTGACATCAATATCAGAGCTGTGGTTTGTATTTTACCATCAGTTTAAAGCCCTGAGTAATGAATTAAAATGGCATTACTGTTGTGATGAAATATTTTGAAATATGTCAAGCTGCTACCAAGCAGGTTCTACTGTGATTTCATACAGTGGTCTGTCATACAAACAAAACACATTATAATGTGTTTATCAAATGTAACTAACAAACAAGTGTGTAACTCAGTCCTTTGTAAATAAAGAATGACATTAAAAAAGGAGAAAAACAAGCAGAGAAAGACAAAATAAAAAGCTGTTGCGTTGGCTGTGTGTGTTCAAATGTGTGGGCATGTTTGAGTGGAAGGCAGAGCATTGGAGGATCAGGAGGGCTGTTTCCAGTAACAGAGAGCAAATCACCCACGGCAGGAAATGAAATGGATCAATTGGGCCGAGTGAGTCCAGGTGGTAAACTGTCCTGAATAAATAGGCTTTTCATTGAGACTTTAAAACTACCGCAGTGTGTGATCTCATGAGAAAATCAGAAAGGAAATTGCCCTCCTGCTTTCTTTTCACATTATTGAGTGAAGGTCCTGTGAGCAAAGACTTTGCATATAGAAGCAAGTGACTGAACTGGACTTCAGAGCAAGGCTTGGTTACAGTCATGCTCCTGAAAATGTGTATATGCAGCAGTTGAGTTCTGTGTATATTAGATATTACAGCTTGATGTAATAATTAGGAAATTAAAAAAAAAACAAAATAGACAAAGGGTCTAATTACGCTGATATTTACTTGATTTTTGCCTTGTGCAAATGTGAAAAAGCTTTTTCTAATGATACCAGTTCCTTTCACAGTCCTTGGGTAACTTAGCAGCAACAAATATGTTAATTAATGTCTTCAGAAGTGTTACGCATGATGCATTTTACACAAAAATGCAGCAATGTCAGTGAAAGCCAAAGCAACAATGAACCTTCCTCCTCATACCTCTCAAGCTTATTAAAAAGCCCTATTTAAAATTTAGCTTGTGTGCGTGCATCTCTCTGTTTGTGTGTAACCTCTTTTTAAAGTGAAAACAGCTTCACATAGGCAGACACGTACCGATACAGGAAGGCAGAGGGTTATCCCAGGCTCTCCTTTCACCTGTCATACACTTCAGAGTGGAAGCCCCGTGCAGAGTGTATCCAGGCTCACATCTGTACGTGATGCTGCTCCCAGAGAAATGGCCTTGGTCGTTGACCTTGAAGCCAAACTGAGGCACCCCTGGGTCCTCGCAATGAGACAACTCAAAACCTGGAGAGAGAGAAAAAAGATCCTCACTGTGTGTACTTTAGAAAGAAAACTCACTACAGAAAATCTAACACTCCCTGGGGAAAAACTGAATTAATGTTGTTTAATGTTGTTTAGATGCACAGCAATATTCCCTTAATATCTGGCATACTCAAGTATTCTGTTTATGAGATCACACAACCTGTTAAGCTCACATCCAATTTAATAAAAAAACACAAACAAACAAACAAAAAAACAGGGAAAGACAGAGAGACAGTAATATTAAGCACGACACTTGAGCATGTATACACCTTATCCAATTTAATGTTGTTTTGCAGTCTGTCTAAGCTCAGTTTCCATGGTAATATAAAGAATATTCTGTTTATTCATGTTCACAAGAGAGAGGGATATGAAGAGGTATATAAATAGCTTATCCTTATAAGACCTTAACAAGGATTTGATCTACAGTATTTGCTGGAAGACGAGGTGTGCCAGAATTTGAGTTATCTCCTGGAAAGCTGCAGTAGGTGCATGTCTAAATCCATCAAAATGGCTGTTTGCAAGGCTGTACTTTTTACCGTTCGGCAATCTGAATACTTCATCCATCTAATGTGAGAGCTTGCCCATCTGAATTTGTTATCTGTAGTTTAGTTAGAGATGTATGAGAGAAAAGCCATCATGCATTATTCATTGAAACACACATCTGTGTATTATTGAATTCTAGCCTTTAAATCAAATGTGAGATATGCGGTTTTTTATTGCTTCAAACAGAAAATGCTGCTGCAGAGTTCTCTAAACCAATGTTTTTTGTTTGTACGGCAAACTAACTTCTAATTGCATCAGTACGGTGAAAGATGAGGTGCAGAGGAGTTAGTAAGTAATGTTCTGCTTTACTCACACAATAGAGCTCTAAAGTGATATGCAAATCAACCTGCATGACTCCATTTAAACAATTAGACTTTCTAATTCCAAATATGCATCTAAAAGAGCACAGCCAGATGTGGGCATGCATTTAGTAAACATCAGTATGCACCTTTCACACCTTAAAATTAGAACTCTCTGAAAGCTTTGTTGATCAAACGTGACAAGTGGTTGTGATCATCTCAGTGGGAAAATTTACAATCAGGTTTGTGACGGTTTTACAAATGAGAACCGTTCAGAGTTCAGCTGATTCAGCGAATAAAAATTTTGTCAAGAAGTGCAGCTACCAATTGGCACATAACTGCTAAATGAATGAGATTCTCATACTGAAAAGCTTGATTATCTTGTGCTGTTTTGTTCACTTGAGTTTTAACCAGTTTAACAGCATAGAGCTAAAAGTCATGTAAAGTACTCAAACAGCAGGTCATAGTTATTATAACAATTAGTAATTTAATGATTTGAGAAGACATTGTCATGCAATAACAATTTACACAAATAGTCCAGCTAACCAATCACAGTCTCTATTCATGTTGGATATTTTGCACTGCTCTACTTCCCTTTATGCATTGTACACCTCAACACTCTCCAAAACTGTTAAACTGCTGTAAAAAAAGAAAAAATTGGATGTCACATAATTTGCTCCAACTCAACTCCAACAAAACTGAGATCGTCATCATCGGCCCTCACAATTCCTCAAATAACATTCTACAGCGTATTGGTCCACTGGCCCCTCCGTTAAACCACACTCTAGAAATATTGGCAGTGTGTTTGATTACCTCCTGAAATTCGATCATCACAGTGATAAATTTGTTTAGCCCTGTTTGTTTCAACTAATAAACATCACAAAAATCGAATCATTACTTTCAACCTGTAACTCATCATTCACACATTTATCTTCTCCCGTCTCGATTTCTGTAATTCATTTTTTACTTGTCTGAATCAAAACACTCTGGCACGACCTCAATTAGTTCAAATTGCTGCAAGCCTTCTCACAAGAACTGGTTGACATTATTTTATTATTTTTATTTCCTGTATTACGCATTGTTGTGCTTTATTTGACAATTAAAAGATTGATTAATATTAATATCTGCACAGTCAGTCATTCTCATTCAGAGATATTTAAATTAACTGTCTTTAGTGTGTAGCCAGGGGGGTATTTTGGAAAAAAGTTGTTTTTCTCATATATATTAAATACCTTCCAGTTCAGAATAGAACCCAGCCACAAATTTGGGTTTTATGATGCATGTTTAGTTTTATGGAGCACATAGGATGCATGTATCAGTTTTTACTTGTTATCTGCATGCACTTACTTGAGTAGACTAGTTTGAATCCTTCTCCTGTGTTTTCTGGATCACTGTAAAATTCAAGCCAGAGATGGTTTGAAGTGGAAATCAGCGTCAGACCCAACATGGACGATCCTGTGAAAGCTCCGAGGACATGGGCTGTGTTGTCTTTACCGTCATAAATCTGTAACAAAGAAGGAGTAATGCACTCGACATACAAATACAGCAGATTACTGACCAGTGATGGTCAGGCTCAGTCTTCTAGGCATGAATGGAGACCTCACTGATCGGGCAAATCAGAGGAAGTCAAGGAGAATGACCCAGGAATCGCGTGTGTTCTCATGTGTGTTTACCTTCAGTATATCCCCTTGGGCAAGATGAAAGGTTCGAGCAGAAATGTTGATGCCTTTCCCAGCCTGCACCTAGAGTAAACATGAAATTCATATTAAATTTATTGACCAACAGAGTAAACAACATGCACTCACAAATATTTCAGGTTTCATTTCCGCTCATTTTTCAATGATTTTTGCATCAGTGTCAGTCTGAAAAATGACTCTCTCTGACTCTCAGTAAGGATGTACAGATTTCTTACTTGGATGCTGTAGATGCACTCATGGTTGTTGTCATAATTCATTGGGTAATTTGGAGACAGAAGGATCCCTTCATTGTTTATTACTGAAGAACCACACTCCGCTGAGGAGAAATACAGAAAGAAGAGAATTAAAAACCAACAGCTCACAGAGATGGCTTGACTCTTAAGAGTATTATTCTGTTTTGTAGAGTACATTGCAAAACAAACATTTTTATGTCACAGAAAAAGGCCCAAATATAAATCTTTCATTGGAAATGCCACTTTAGTTGAATTTTGTTTGTTCCTCTTTAAAAACTGTTTGGTGCTACAGTATAAAACTTTTATTCCACAAGCAGCAAACATGTAAGGAGGACAAAAAGTCCTTGGAGTGGAAAGATTTTTCCATTTCACAGAAGACGATGACCCCTTTCTTTCCTATAAATGGATGAATTCTTCTAAGATGCACTTGTGTGCATGTGTGCGCTTAATTTAATAACCCCTTTAAACAGCTGTATGGCCAGCCATCTACTTACTTGAGGAGAATGGGAGGGTAGTAAAATTCAGAAACTAATTTACCTAAAGAGACCCCTCTCCCTGCTCCTCTCACGTGCCCTCTATCTACAAAATCCATGTCCCATTCCTCCCTTATTCCCTCCCTCTCACCCCCTCTCTGTGTCTCTACTCGTGTAATAGTCATATTACAGCTGTCATATCGTCAATAAATCACAGTGCTACAGTTTCCATTTAGAAAATTACCTCTCCACCCTCTCCTTCTTTCCTCTTTAACTCCATCGTTCTCGCTCTCTCTGTCTCCCTCTCTATGAATAGTGCCTCTTCACCCTCCTCTACTTCAATCAACTTTGTTCTTCTGCTTCTCCTGAGTTTCCTCTTCTCTTCTTCTCCCACCTCCTCTTTATCCCTGTGCCTCTTGTTTTCCCAATGCTACGCTCTGTTCTCCTTTCCCTTAGCAAAAGTGCTAAGATAAGATAATGTCCAGAAATAATAGCAAAGTGGAAAAAAAACAAGCCAAAGGCGCATTTGATTTTCTGAAAAAGCAAAGATAAACTCGCTGGTACCTCTCCAACTCCCTTCTGGACAGTACTTTATGAACACAATATGTCTGACCAGATAGGAGGGTAAAGAAAGCCTTGAGTAAAGCCACAAACACAGGCCACCAAAGCAATACTTTAGACCCGAAAAGTACATCTCTTAGTCAGAACAAAAAAACCCCAGAAAAAACAGACCCTTGGCTTCACGCGTCTCAATATGATTAGTGTATTCGACTAAAGCAACAAAAGAAACCAAAGAAGTCTGTAACTAAGACATTAGAGAGCAGTTCACAGTAGTTGCTTTAATCTTTTCCTCTTCTCTTTACTCCAACTTTGTGATGTGTACATCTTGCAGCAGTGCAACACAACACATGGAAACTAAACATAGCAAACCACACTACAGCATAGAACACAGGGGAGCAACAGCACTCATACTTCTTTGCATTTTCAGTTTTTGCACATTGATATCAAAAACCGGCCCTGCAAACATCATGCAATGCCGAAAATAAAATCAGTTTGAAAAATTGTTTGATACACGAGAAAGATGTACACTGCATCTGTTCTTTCACTAGAACTGGGTGGTTAATGTTTGTCTCTCTTTCCCTGTGTAGTCCCGCACTTCTCATAGAGCTGCTGGAGATACTCCTGTGAAGGGGTACAGAAACATAATGTTGATGTCTGTTTTGCTTTTATTATTGCCTTCTATTGATTCTACATCTCCACCCAAATCTAATCTCATTTGACAGATTTCTTGCTTACAAAAAAAGCTGAAGTCATGAGCAAAGTGTATTGATCCTTGTGTGTAAATTCATGTTCTACATTAGAATTATTCTAAAATATTTATAAACAGCAGGTAAGCCCATCTGAAGTGCCCAAGGAACAACGGGGAACAACTGCAAGGCCAATCCCTTGAGCCATTTTCACAAGAAGATTAGTGCATGAAGTGTTTTTTTTTTCATTTTAAACATGAGTAAAGCCTTTGAGAATAGGTCACTGACCCCTTTTTGATTGCCAATAGACAAATTTACCTTCTGTTTTTATTTTTCTGGTATGTTAGGGTTAATGATTAGTAGGTTTTGCGTCCCATGCTAAAAGGATAGAGTTGTGTAGGCAGAGAAGTCAGTGCAGAGATACACATCTAGGACTCTCAGATATCATCCTCTCTCTCTTTGTTTGTCATTATTGTTACTTGGAGAGTGTGTGACAGTCTATCGTTCTAAGAGTTGCCATTACATGGGTTCCAAACCTACTAAGATCTCTATTGTGTTTTCCCTTAAGGCCCTTTTCATTTCGCTTCTGCCTCTGTGTATTATTCATTAGTGATACGGCTCACATGTACATAGAGGGTCCTCAAATAGTAAAACCATTTTAACTCTAATGGGAACATCTTAACTGCATTTTGTTCCTTAAGTGTATGATTTATAGAGCAGTTCTTCTTTCTCTGGTCTGAATGCAATGACATGGCATCTAAATGTCACTTTGTCTTGTCTCTTCATGCGTCTTTTTGTTTGCTGCTTGTTAGACTCCACTGTAGATGACTGACTGCTTGAGTTCCATTAGAATGGATTAGGGTTCATTGTGGCTCATGAACCTTTATTTACGAGAGCCTCTCAGGTCTTATTTCTTTAATACTGTTTTCCACATGAAAATGTTCAAGTTTCCACTTGTTTTTTTCAAGGTTTGAAAGCAACCAAAAAAAAGAGAGAAATACTTAAACAGTGTGAAATTAAACATTAAGAGTTATATTTCGGTTCATGTCCTTGGTGTGAATTTCACAATTATAAAGGGTAACACAGGACTGTGAACAGGACAAAACTCTCAGCCCATTGGTGACTCACTGTCATTTACTGTTCATCCAGTGAGCAGACTTTGCCTTTTATAAATGTTGCTTTTGCCCACAGTCTGTGGAGCCTCTATTCAGTCTGGAACCCATTCAATGCACTCAGTTTAATACAATATTTGGTACACAATTTGAAAAAACAACTGCAGAATAATCAAGGATGGATGTACATGATTGAAAATAAGTTTTTCCCTTTCAGCCTCTTCATTTGTGTTGTGTCATATTTTGAATAAGTTGGCCTTTTGTGACAGCTGGATTTGAAATGAAGCTGCCGGTGGTTACAATAGTTAAGCATCAAGAACTTTTTCATTTTGCATGTCACAATTTAAACTAATGGTTTTGTGATATCACAAATGTTTTCTAGCCAGTGCAGGCCAGATGTCTGTTACTTAATTCAAATTGTATGTGTCCGTGTAGGAGGAGATAATTGACAAGGTAGTGTACAGTTGTTTTGGTCTACTGATAACACTGAAAGATAAGATAATTATTACTAGAGTTTCAGTTCTTGCTAGTTAGACAATTTGTAAGATTACAAACACGCGTGATTGTTTTAAACAGGTGCATTTTACATTTGGTAAATGCTGACAACACGCTAATTGTCGTGCTAGCTGATAAAAAACATCTAATGTCTTCCTTCTTCCCTCAGCTTAACAGACACAAACCTCAGAAAAAGTACTTTTTTTTTTTTACTTCAAGGACACAGGAGGTTAGATAACATCAGTGGTAATATTACAACATACCGACACATCTTGGTAGAGGAGCGCTCCACATTCTCCTTCCGCCACCCAGACAGATTAATTCTGGTGCCCCCTCAAGGCGATATCCCATATTGCAGGAAAAAGACAAAGTGTCACCAACGCCAAAACTATAGCCGTTTCTCCTGCCAAACCGAGGCGTTCCAGGGTCCTCACAGGGCTCCAAAGTATATTCTGCGGAAAAAACATCGAAACGTGACAGACACATAAGTGAACATTAAAAAACTTTATCGAGTGATTTCTTTGCGACACTCAAATGTGCTGAGTGTTGTGTGAGTGTAAGTGAAAGGTGATGTGATTAGAGTAAACTAGAGTGTCCTCCACTAATGGTGTTAAATCAACAAATCAATACTCATCGCTTTAAAAGTAAAGGAAAATCCATCCTTTTATCTATAATAAAACCTGCAACATAGCTAATAAATTTTAACTGAAATATGCAAACAGCTCATGGTCATGATTTCTCTTTTACATAATTGTGACAGTTACTATAAAAGATGTGAGCCTGAGCTGCCTCCACTGTGTCATGAAATGCACTTGCTGATTTTGTGCTTGGCATGTTGTGGCAAGAGATTTCTTCTCATCGGGCTCAGACTAGCGGTGTGATGGTAATGTCAGAGTGTGCTGTGTGAACACATGGTCTGTGGAAGGTGTTGAGAATGAAATCTCTGATGACACCTCGCATGTGTTACATTCTGAGTCAGTCATCTGGGAGGCGTTGAAATGTCCATACAGTAAATGCAGACTCAGATTCAAGTGTACCTTCATATAGAGTCAATAAAAGGGAACTGAAGGGGCAGTCAGGTAAAGGATCTTGATTTTTCTGAAGCAGAGATGTAGCCTTAGACTTGGCTTCTTACCCATTTCCTAAATGAAGGTGATGATGGTGGTGGTGTTACACAACTATGGACTGGGACAAATCAGTGACCTCCGGGGCCAAAGAATGAAACCGATGTGGAAGCGTGAGACTGCGGTTCCAGGAAAGGCCACTTGAGGCTGACTCCAAAAGTGAGTTAATCCCCTGCGACTAACATATTTAAGTGCATAACTTTATAGCAGAAACAAACATGTTTATCTCTCTGTTACAAAAACGTTGTCCATCTCTAAGGCTAATTGTATAATTTTCCTGTTTCATGACAACTGTCTTGAAAGATGGTCACCTTTTCACATACATATTACTGCAAAACTAGTTGAAGAAACAGTAAAATTTTAAGGCACATAAGATACATTAACAACTGCTGTGGGGTATAGATAAATGAAGCTGGCGATGGTACCTACTGAATGAATATCTAGCTTGAGGGGGAAGCTTCTTGAGTAAAAACATCTATTAACATTGCTGCCATCTCAAGAAAATCTCATTCTATCCTATACATTTAATTTTATCTTAAAAAAAAAGAAATAAAAGATTTTTTTTAAATAAGCGCTGAGCCTCTTTCAGTGACTGGATGGGAGATAATGTGAGAGCACCTAATCCTTATATAACTGCTCTTATTGTGCTGCAGTTAGCCCTGTCCTTAAGGTATAGAGAAGAAACAGTGTCTCTTTCATTATCTATTGGATTATCTTTTTCAAGATCCTTCTGATCACTTTAGAATTCTGCAAGGTCAGACATCCACCTACATTAATGAGCTACTTCAGGATTATATCACCAGAGGGTCACTGAGATCCTCTTAGAAGGCCTTGATGGTGCCTGATTTTACGTTTTAACCTGAAGAAGACTGAACACAGATTCAGTAATTGTGGCCTGTGGATGCTGTGGATGTCTTTAAGAGTTGGCTCAAGCCTCACCTGTTTGTTTAGCTTCTTACACTTGTATGTCTGTATTATATGTCTGTTAATTTATTATGCTTTTATTACCTTTCACAGGGAAAGAGCTTAATTAGCTTTACAACTTGAAAACAAGCACAGATTGATAATACTACTGCATATTGACTCACCACTGTTAATGTTAATTCATATTAAATACATCCTACTTTTTCTGTCATCGTGCACTGACAGGTTTGACCTGTGATCCTTTCCACACATCAGTGTGTGCCAATTTATCTTGGTGCCCAGTAAGCATTTAAGTAAATTTTCAGTCTTTTTCCCAGAATCTAATTTAGATTTGTTCAGTTTTTTCAGCTTTGTCTGTTAGTCTGATCTCCTTTCATTTTTTTTTTTTTTTTTGCTGTTAAATTTGTTTGTCCACTCTGCATATTGACTTCATGTGCCCCATGCCTGCTTTTAGCAGAGAGACTGTATTTTTGAGATCAAGATTCTGTCACAAAGTTGAAAAAAGTTTAACAGGTAGAAAAATTGCTCAGCTCTCCTTTGACTGGTGATTCTGTGTTGATCCAGTATAGAAGAAAAATCCACCTTTTGAGTCGACTTAAGTGATTCTTTTGGAGTGTTACATTACAATAAGACAGATCTTGAGTAAATTACCAGAGAAAGTTATGTTGAAGCCCTCATAGGAAATGGAAAAGTCAGAGATGAATCGTAGCTGGGCTTTAAAGTTGCCATAGAGACCAGCATTGATGTTGCTAGGCAACTCGTTGCCGGTCAGACGAGCAAGTGGTTGCAGGAAACTCCCGTTCTCAGTAACCAAGAGGTAGTCGTGTTGGTCCTCCAGATGAAAAGAATTGAACTGAAACTGAACTCCTGTTTGAGTAAAAAAATAAAAATAAATAAAAACCACACACACACACACACACACACACAAAAGTGCAGGCACACACACACAAAGCAGCCATAACGCACCCACAGAAGACTTAGTGTATC
>JAQLOL010000008.1:10166331-10180871 GCA_029783665.1 Naso thynnoides | reverse complement strand
GAAAGAAAGAAAGAAAGAAAGAAAGAAAGAAAGAAAGAAAGAAAGAAAGAAAGAAAGAAAGAAAGAAAGAAAGAAAAGCATTAGATGTTTAAAGGGTGTGTGTGCAGAAAAAGTGGAATTTCATCTTCGCTTTTGCTGATCTGCATAAACTAAAAATTACAGATGGTTTGAATCTCAGCATAAAGCATCATGCTGTGCAACCGCGGCTGTTTGTGTTTCGCAGGGCCGCCGGTGTAATGTTGCATCCTGCTCACCTACTGTAATGTTTGTGCTGTTATGTTATATGCATAAACATGCTGTTTTTGTTTCTGACTTACTTTCGTATAATATCTTGAAGCCAGCATTTGATCGGCTGTTATCGGTGGTAAACAGCAGATACAGAAAGTTGCTGCTGCTGAACAGGAACTGGGGCACCTGGGTACCATTAAAGGAGCCAACCAGAGGAGAAAGAAGGTTTGGCCCATCATGGATCTCCAGGAAGTCATAACCCAGCTCTGTCTGGAACCTGTGTGACAACAATATCAGACCATTAAAAAGCTAGTATCCCTGTTCTGAAGTTTAAGCATGAAAGTCTTAGCAAAACATGTCAGACAACAAAAAAGTGGGATAAGGTTCAAGTGTATGTTTTTTTTGCAGAATGCTCGATGTGTGTGCAGCATTCATCCTCAAAAATTAACATAAGATCTTGTCAAAGCAACAAAATACTGTTGTTAAATCACATAGACAGGCCAATTAGTTGATAAAACCGGCAACATTTCCATTGTACATTTTTGTAAATGACGACAATTGTTCCCAGATAATCAGAGCTATGAGATTCACACTTTCTAAACGTGTGGGTTTGTTTTTTTGTTTAATTGAGTTAAACTACTGCAAGGGGACAAGAGCGTAAGTTTAACAGGTCTGGTCTTTGAAGCCCTGAACGTCTTGAGCCAATGCTGTGAAATGCAAATTGCAATTAAATTAAAGTACAACAGGAACTCGACCAATTAAAATTTATTTAACAGGATCCTGTAAAGTCTTACTTCTTTAACCAGTCAGAGAAAACATGTCATGAAGTACAATATTTCCAGCCTTCCTGCCAACACTAAAATTTAAAAGATGATCATTATATTATCTGTGAATCCCATTAAACTTTATGTCTAACAAATCTTTGCTTGTCAGAAGTAATTGACAGCCATTCTGAAAATCTGCACAGTTCTGCCTGTGCAGAGCTCTGAGATTCTTTGTAATATGCAGAACCAAAGAACACATGCCACCCACCTGTCAAACGTGATTTTGATGGAGCGTCCAGGTTCTGATTCAATCACCCACTCACAGCTGAGGGAATCTTTGTAGTAACCGGGCCACCCAGGAGACAAAATGACTCCACTTGGTGCTGAATAGTGGCCTCCGCATGGAGCTGGAGAAGGGCCAGGAAGAGGGAAGTGAGTGAAGATGCCACAGGGCGTATTTAATCAGCAATTTTTTCTGTGTATAACGCAAAGCTATGACAACAAGTTTGGTCTTATTTATTAATATTGCAGTTATTAATGATAGATAATTTGTAATAAGCAGATCAAAAATGGACTTTGATGAAAAACGTTTATCCATCATTAGATTAACTCTATTATCTGGTTAGTAATTAAAATGTGCTTGTTGCAATGAATGTTAACCTTGACCACAAAATGACATCAGCCAGGGGTCATTCTGTTCCAGTCTTCTTTGAAAATGTTATCCTGTTTTAAGTTTATTAATCTCTAATGTCAATTTGTTCTGGCCTATACCTGCTGAAAACAAGTAGATTTTCCATCCAAGTAATGATCGATATACACTGGCCAAAAACGGTCTGAGGAAAAATGTTTACATTGAGCACAATTGTACAACTTTCTTTTCAGCAACACTTAATTTGCAGCTGTGTTAGAAATATCTTGAGTTAATTATAGCTGCTGTCGGTGGTAAAGCTAAAGCACAGTGTTGGTTCTCTGGCTCCATCTGAGATGAAAAGGTCTTTCACATTTCAATTTTCTGTCCTTTCAAATAAGCTGTTGATTATATTTTGTGCTATAATGCTACCTTAACAAGTTATAATATTTCTGTCGACATACCGTGCCCTGTCTTACACCCATTGTAAATCCAGTGCATCCCATTGCTAGTTTCTGAACGAGGCAGCTGTCATCTTCACGCCCTGCGTCCACATGATGTAAATAGCAAACGTGCTTGCACACATCCATGTGTCCATTGGCATCTTAGTCTTAAAATAAGGTGTTGTCAGGGGCGTTGTTGCCACATTGCTATCTTGAGGCAGCAGAAGGCAGTTGCACCACTGACAGATAAAAAACCTGGTCTAAAGTCAATGAAGCAGCATTTTCCTGCTTTCTGAAAGGTGCGTCATGAGTGTGACCACCAGGGAATCACATCTCCGGATACATGAAACATGGATGTTTATCCCCACCAAATATTTGTATGTAACACAACATCAGATTCCCCTTAAAACTAAAAGCAAGTTGATTAAATCCCCTTTATATTCAGAGATGAATTGACTCCAAAATGCACTGAAGTGTGTCTCGTTTGAGTTCATGTCAACAGCAACGGTGAACAGAGCAGTTGTGAGCTGTTGCCAACGCTATGGTTCCCTCCCGAAGGGACCTGCAGGCTGCTGCTTCTTCAGCTATGAACATTTTGAACTGTGTCCCAAATATTTCTGGTCTTTTGAATTATTATTTACTTATTTATTTTTTGAATGTAACAGAACAGGAATTAACGTGGAGTGTCAGAGGAAGAGGAAGAATTTTTTAGCTGCACATATAAAATGCACAGTACTGGCATCAGCAAAATTATTTTCATAGAGGGTCAATAATTGATTCTGATAATTCTCAGAAAAAATCAGCAGTATTAGTCTCTCTTTTGTTCACAGCTGGCTGTGAGTCAGATTCTTTGAGTTCATTAAACACATACATCCACACACATCAGCTGAAACAATAAATTCATCATTAAACTGAGAGAGTGATGAGCCCCTTACGCACAGCAGATGTATCTTAGCCTGATGGTGATTAACAGGTCAGCTGTTACAGATTCCACACTCTTCCTTGTGACTTAAACCATCATGATAATTACATGTAAACCACTCATATCATATATGTGTCAATAATTTTAATTCTGGCTTAAAGGTCATCTGTACAGACTTCTTCCCATGTAGAGCTTCCAGAACAGGATTATATGTACTGAAATACAAGAACAGCAAGAACAAGAGTGTATTTGGGGGCTAATAGCTGTATTTGTTGCAGCAGCGTATTATTAATCCCTAGATATTGAGGTTGACTGGCCTCCTTCATATCTTTTTCCCTCTAACAGCAAATATTTTTCACCTCCTGAATTTTTATGCTTGAGTAACCATAATTTAGATTAAATATTCTTTCAGATTTAACAGCTTAATTAGCAATCTAGTCAATATTTACCTTCACATTTTGGGATGGGCCCACTCCACATGACTTTTCCTCTCTCTAACTGGCAAGAGATGGTCTCAGTTCCTTGGGTTTTGATGAAACCATCCTCGCAGACCACAGAGATGGAGCTGCCAAGCTGGAAACTGTCTCCAAAGCGGCGAGCGTTGATGGGAATGCCAGGGTCTGGGCACTCATTATGTCCAAATGCTGGGTTAGAAAGTTACAAGGACACAAAGATATGATGAGGAGCATATTGGAGACAAGACGGCCGGAGAGAGATCGACAGACATACTTGAGAAACTTTAATAGGGAGTATGAGACCTGTACTTAACGGGCACTCACAGGGCCACACTTTCTCATCACTTTGATTGCATTTCTGAAAACCAATCCTATAGATATGTGGCTGCAATGCGATGCCTTTGAGTGTTCAGCCCTGGCCAGGAAAATGTCTATAAATTTCTCCTGTGATCTTTCTATCATAAATTTTTGCTCTGCCCGCCTATTTCTTTGCTAATATGCCCATTTCTCATGCTAAAGTATATCTCTACTTTGTATGGCTTGAATTTCAGCACTGTAAATTACATGAGCTTATCCGCTCTGGGATTAGTCTGCCTCATGAGATTAAAGACTGTTAAGTCCAACCTTAAAATTCACATGTTTGGAGAGCCGAAAGCAATCCAGTGTGATCAGATGATGTAAAGATGCAAAAATGAAAAATGCAGTGATTCAGAACATTTTTCAAAAAGTCAGACATACACAGAATGCTGTGAGCTAAAATCATACTGTGAGGAAACTTGTAAACAGAATGCTTCAACATTTTGCGAAATGTGTCTGTTTGCCATCAAACCCACAGTCAGATGGAAAGATCAATATCCATTTTCATTTCTGTTTATCTGCTATAGAGACGTGTTTAGCCTAAATTAGCTCAAAGACTGCGAGCTGGGGCAAACAGTTCGCCTCCATCAAATATGAACAAATATTCCTACAAATACCTTCAAATCTGAAACGATCCTATTTACTGTCCATGTTGTATCCTGTTGTGTCACCTGAGTCACCGGCATTTTGATCAATTACAAAAGTCTGCACAGCTGACAACTTTACAATGAAGACAGGACTTCTCAGATGTTAACTGCTCCTCAAACACTCTTGGTTTTTTTTTGACACAGGTTAAAGACACAGGGTGTGATTTTCAAAAAAAGAATATTTGGAAGTTTTTGGAAGTCAAATTGTCTCACTCTTGACAGAACTGGGCTTCTAGTCTTTATGCTAAGCAGGGCTAAACGCATCCTAGAGCCCCTTCTGTGCTGGACGAACAGAGATGAAAATGAGCAACAAACAATCTCTAAAACGTTTTCCTTTAATACCTTCCATTCCTTTTTTTCTCTTTGTTCTTCAACATACACCTCTATTATTAGCAGCTGCACTGGCCACCTGACCTGTCTTAGATCAGTGAAGTTTGTCTTTTTTAGAACTTTCAGTTGCCAAAACCTCCAGTCTGATCTAACTTCAAGTGAATTAAAAGAGCTTCGATCTAAAATAAAAAAATTCAATACTTGAGGGATGGGGGCACATCTGCTCTTTCTATTTGATTTTTGGAGGAAAATTAAGGAAAACAAATCCTATTCTATACAATTTTAGGCCATTGAAGGTTTTCAAGAATGGATGGATATTCTGTTTCACAATGAAACCACCTCACATCTGATACAATCACTGCAGGTCTGGGCTGAAAGTCATGCATAAAATTTATGTGCAGTCATATGTGAAGTGCTGTTTTATAGCTTCAAAACAGAACAATGCCTCAGCTTCATACTCTCCTACATTATTCTGCTGCAAAAAAGAATTATTATGTCCCGAAATAATCTTCTTTTTTCTGCAATAATATGCCATAAACCCAGACTTTGGTTATTTAGTAGTCAGTATTTTATCAATATTCCACTGCCTCACGCTGTTTTACAGCATAGCAAAAAAACTAATTTCCCTGTATTTGAATAAAAAAGTGAAATAAAATGAAATTGATAAAAATGACATACTGCTGTATGTGATATTAAATCCTCGCCCTGACATGGAGTGATCGGCCTGAAACTCCAGCCTCAGCGTGTTGGTGTTGGACGTCAGATGGGAAGGACTCTCAGCTCCAGAGAACCTCCCGATGACGACAGCATCATTTGTCTCACCATCTTTCACTGTTAGAGAATCATAAGGGGCCTCGAGGTCAAAGTCATTAAAGGCCAAGTGGATTCTGGAGCCAGGCTCTGATTGGATGAGCCAGACACAGTTCATGTTGTTCCCGTAACCTTCTGGGTAATCTGGCGAGAGGACAGTTCCCGAGGGAGCTGTGAAGTTGGACATACAAGGGACTGTGGAAGGAAGAGAGGTACAGGAATGCAGACAGAGAAAGACGGACAGACAGACAATGAAAAGCAGAGAGTGGAAGGAAAATAAAAATTTAAGAAAGGTAGAAAGGAAAGGGAGGGGAGGGAAAGAGATGCAGAAGAAGAAATTTCTTGTTAAATATTCATCACTGCAGCATCATCGGTCATCAGCTGCTCCAGGCCATAACAAACTCTGTACTGTCACCATGGTGACAGGTCAGACTGAAAGTTATCAACATCACAGCAGAACACATGCCATATTTTCCCCTCTCTGCTGCCATATCTGTAATTTCTAGAAATTATTTTAATACTCACATATGCAAATGGGGATGTTTGCTGACCACTGATTGTTGTCTTGGCACGCGATGGTTTTCTCTCCGATCAGCTCAAAGCCAAACTGGCACTCAAACCTCAGAATTCCTCCATTGGAGAAGCTGTCGCCTTCTCTTATTCCATAGAGAGGAGTTCCAGGGTCGCCACAACTTTCTTTGTCTATTTCTGTAAAGATTCAGTTCCACAAGGTTACATTAGGATCTGAGTCCTAGTCCCCACCGTTGTCCAAAAACAATTAGACGAAGTGTAGCAAAGCCCATTCACTCGACTGAGTGAGTTCTTTTATTAACATGAGCAGCATTTATTTCAATTCAATCTGACATTGCATAAATACTCTCTAGATCTTCAAATCTGTATTAATATGCAGCAGAAAATAGAAAATGCACTATTTTCTCCTGCTTGCTAAAACTGCGGTACCCACCAGAAATGTTTGAAATCTCTCTTTTTTATTTGTGAGCTTGGGCCTGATAGTCACACACACAGGTTGGACATTATTTAAGACTAAAATAAAAAAACAAAACAAAAAAAAAAACAAGCTTTATCCTCACACATAGATCTTGGCCCAACCTAATTAGCTAGTTTATTTGCTTGCTACATAAATAACTTCTGACATCCAGCATGTAGGCGTAATGATGTAAACTGCATAGACTAAAAGCAATTAAGCAACTTTTTCACAACTAGAAAAACCACCAGCATCAAGTTACATTACATTTTGACAGTCAGTAAGACTATTTGGCTGTAGATTAGAGTAATTTGTCAAAGCTCAGGTATAAACAGAGAATAATTAGTGCTTTATTGCTAAATGGCAGTAACTTAATGATGCCAACCTAAGGTGACATATTTGCAGCAGTTCTTTTTTGTAAAGTTCATTATTATCACATACTATCATTTGTGTTTTTTCTCTACATGGTAAATGTGTAATGTGGAGGTCAAGAAAGGCAGCTATTGTCACACTAGTTTTTATGCTGGTGTTTTTTATCTGCCGTTTAAACAAAAGGGAATGGTGTCTTTTTCTGTGAATGTATTTGACAGCTCAGTAATTCAGTGTCCAGATTGGTCACCATGCAGTGTTATCAGCCTCATATACCCAGTGGTCATCTTCCCCTGCTGTGAACCACTATGTCGTGCTACGAGAGCGCATCATCCATTATGACCAGAAATATACTGCCAACTGGAATAGAGTTTTGCTTGAAGATGATTGGCTCTTGCTTTGCTGCATCAGGAGAAATTCTTCACTGCTTCTACTTCGTCGTTCTTGTAGCCCTGAGCAATGCTGTATCCATCTCTTTCTGCGAGCCTCCTTCCCCCGAGTTTGCAAGAATTCATAACACCTCTTTTTTCACATTCAGTCTGACCATAAGATGACACAGATCATGCTGTGATCCTGCATAAAGGTGCCACTGTGTCACCATAATTCTCTTTAAAATTTGTTGTACCATATTTCTGAAAATATACCTTCTATTTCCCCAGCGTTCCTCTCCTTTATTCCTCTGCTCTCCCCTCCTATTTTCAGAATTATTTACAGGAGTGGCCCATGGCAGGAAGCAAAGGTGTGTGCTGTGTGTGTGTGTTTCACTGTTAGTAAATGTAAGCGTGTGAGTTTGTGCTTGTGCGCGTGCCTGGGTGCATGTTTGTGATGTATTGCATTAATTTCCATCATGACATCGTCTTTATGAGGCTCACATACTCAACCAATCACAACCTGCTCAACACACGTGCTTGTGCATGAACACGCACACACCTAGGCAGAGAATAGAGAAAAAATAGCTTTGGAGAGAAAACAGGCATATTGTTGGAACATTCCTATACTACTAATCACACGCATGCGCGCACGCACACACAGTACATGCATGTGCCACACATATATAAAAACCAAATGATCATACATTCATTAAGTTGCCTCCTTAGCATCACTAACAGGGATACACACATTTCTGTCCCTCACACACTAGGGGTGTAATGATACACCGATGTGTCGATGCATCGATTTATATTCCTAAAATCCAAACCACATCGATAGGCAAATGACAAATCATCCTTCTAGTCTGACTTGTATCGATCTAAAATGTTTTTTTAAAAACAAAAATTGATTGCATGGATACTAAAAATGTGTGCCATGTACACATCATTTTAAACGAGCCCATATCGTTCATGTATCATATTGCCAACCATGTGTTATTGTTAAAACGTATCGCTACACCCCTATCACACACGCATACGCAAACATGAATAATCCCATTGTGTTTGCAACAACACAGCTGATGGATTCACAAAGGGGATAAGCTCCTTAAAGCGTGTGTGTGTGTGTATGCAACTTCAATATAAGGTTTGCGATTGCGCACTGAGCCTCATGCATTCTGTTCTACAATCCTCCATCAAGCCTGCACTATATTGTACATGGGAATACGCATTTATGCACACAAACAAACACACACACACACACACACACACACACACACACACACACACATAAAAACAGTGTAAATTAACTTCCTTTAAAGATCTATGAGAGTAAGGTAATAGATTTTAGGAGGATAATGAGATTGGAAAAAAAAGGCTTATTGGCTGTTTCTCTTTGTGACCATTGTGGAATTGATTTTACGGCTAGGTTGCTAATAGTAATTGACTGCAAAATGTATAGTCCTATAGTTTTATATATAGTTTAATGTAAGACATATGCTATAAAGTGACTGCTGAGAGTTTGGGCTGTTACTGTGTGTTATTTTCAATATGTGTATTCCTTACTCATGCATCCAAAACAGAAGCCAGATGCACTGAATACATTAAACACAATAAAGGAAAAGTATAGCTTCAAAAACCATCGAAGAGGAGGGTTTGAGTGGGAAGTCTTACAAACACTATCAAACAGGTTTCTAGCGTGAGGAAGAAATGAGAAATTCAGCCTGTCTAATTAGCTCTGGGTTGTCTGAATCAGTGATCTAAGGGGAGAGGCTCAAATTGACTTGTTCACACAGTAGACATCCGTGAGGAAGGCCTGTTGAATAAAAATGATCTCATTTATTAAACTCACAATACTGACATTCATTCCGCATCTCTCAGGTTCCAAACCAAACCACTGAGGAGCTTTTGAGGATTGATTTCATATGAGATGCATGTTGAAGGAAGACATTATTTTCACTATCCTCATTAAAATACACAATCTCTGCCAGGTCTGGTTACATAAACTGCACAAAATGTTTTTTTTGTACTTGATGGTGAAACTCTCATATGTCTCTAACTATCTGTAAATTGGACTTCAGGATCACAAGTAAAAATTGGGCTGTTTTCTTTGATCTGGACACATCACAGGGCAGATATACATCACTCCTATATATGCTGTGAAAACACATCAACTACAGGCCCAGACTCTGCCTCATGACCCAGTAATAGGCTTGTGATTCCAACATAACCAGTCAATTTCAGGATGTGTCTGTCCTCCATGGGGATTTCTGTAATCTATGTACAGAGAGCACAGGTGTGAAAACATGACACCCACATCTCAGAGGTATTTTTGCTCAACAAAAACGTTACTGTCAGTTCCTCTCTCCATCTGAGAGAGACATGTAAGAAAATCTAAATAAATCACTAAACTAATATTACATTAGCAAACACACTATTGCTTGGATATGTTATATTAAAACAAGGATACAAACAACCAAAGACGGCCAACTAAACTAACTTATGAAGGCTAAAGATGCTTTTTCCAAATATCTTGTTTTCTTGAAGTAAAAACAGAGATCTTAATGAGCTTTAAACCATCTGGAGCTGCTTCTTGATGAGCCTTTCAAACGACTTAAGGACCAGTGAAGGCTGTTACAGTATTTCATGTGATTTAAATAAACGCAGCACCATTTAGCCAATACCTGTCCATTTATTTTATTTTAGTATTTCAGAAATCTCATTGTTAAGGTCTTTGGAAATGGCCATCACTCAAATTACAGTAAAACACAGGGCAATTTTTCAGACAGTCATTGCACTCAAATGGGTTGCCAGGGCAATACATGATTTGAAATGTATGGAATACATAATTAATGAGAGCCCTAATGTGAGAAGCAATCAATTTTTTTTTTTACAATGAATTTGACTGAAGGAATGGCACATATGTTTCAATATCAGTAAGACTGGTAGCTACAAGAGGACTGACCATTACATGTGTCAATAATTCATGACGAGAAAATGAAATGCTGTTTACAGTTAGCCCTGCCCTTCATAGGTTACCTCCAGAGGACACATGTATGCACACACAGACACACACACACGCTCACACTCACACACAAAGCCAAAAAAGCGTCTGGCTTTGGCTCACTACTCCAATACAAAGGTTATTGACTGTAAAATTGAGCCTCATTTCTGGTTATGTTGTGTATGAATTTTTCATGAATTCATTTTTCATGGTGTTTCAGCCACTCTGAATGAAATGCAGTTTAGTGCTGTGTGATTAAGAGGGTCCTGCTTGGTACCTGGACTGCACTGCTGCAAGCGAATTGTGATCCTGTGGGACCCAACACAAACCCAACAGATGCAGGTTTACACTAAGAATGGGTAGTCGGTGTTATTGTAGTATAATGTAATTTCAACCGTGAAAACATAAGATTTAAAGAAATACTGAAGGTATTGCTGTTGTTGTTATCAGGCATGTAAATGAACCTGATGACCACAAAAAAAGTTACTTTCTGTCTCTGCTTTCAAAAAGAACTTCGAGAATCAATGGCCATCAACATATAACTAATTGATGCTCACTGTATAGTCACGTCCACTTGGGTGCTCCCATTCCATTTTTCTTTTTATGTGTATCGTTTTGCTTTTGAATTCTTTTCTTTATTATTTTTCTTCTTTTTTTGTACAACAGTAGCTTGGACTGGCCAGAGCTATCAGAATTGGACCAGTGGGTTGCATGGTGTTCAGTTGGCAAGTGGATTCGCACAAGTGGACTGGTTCCCAGTTCAGCATTTTGAGGGTACTATGGCGCTCTTTCCGAGCTGAGCCTGGTTATTGGAACAACTGTGCTTTAAAAAACCTTGGACTGATGAGGTAAATGTGCTGGGACCTTTCTGTTGTTGGTGTTATTTGTTTGTAGTAATTATGGCTATTATATGTTAAATACTTATTTGTGGTTGTTTGTTTAACTTTCATTGGACCTCTTTCAAAAGCTTTCAGTAGCTTACTTGGGGTGTCCTTTGCACACATCTTGTTTTCTGTGATGTACTCATTTGACTGACAATTCATATTTTTTGATGTGTAAATAAATACAATTCACAGAAGATGGATGGAGATAGATAGATAGATAGATAGATAGATAGATAGATAGATAGATAGATAGATAGATAGATAGATAGATAGATAGATAGACAAATAGATATAGACAGATAGACAGGCAGATAGATAAACAGAAATGCTTAATCACAAATATTTTAGTAAGTATTTAAATACAAAACCAAATAAGATTTGGTTGCAATTCTCTTCTGCACTCTCTTCCCTCTTCCTTACTACCTTCCTTTCTCTTTCTGCGTTAATCTACTCATTTAGACCATGTAGTCAGATATATCACACACAAAAATACAAGGTAGCACAAAAGCAGGTGTACACACACACACACACACACACACACACACACACTGCAGTCTCTGATGTCTCTGATCCCTCTAAACACACAAGCACATAGGAACCAGGGGTCAGCTAAGCTGTAAAAATCCACCTTGACATCTTTTCCTCATATAAAATAAATCACATATTAAAAACCGTAAAAAGCTGATGAAGAAAATCTAAAATAAAATTTCAAACGTCAGAGCTGACATTATGACTCTGTGGTGGGAGTCTGAAGAAAAGAAGAATAAAATAACACAGCAGCCTAAACAGCTATGCCTTATTGCATTTAAATTACAAAATTACAAGATGTGTTTACTCTATTACCTGAAAAATAGTGATATCATTAGTTTGACAGCAACAGCAGTCAAGATAATAGCATGCTACAATATAAACTCAGAAACAAGTAGCATGTGGAGTAAACTTAGAAAAAAGCATCTGTCATGAGATTTACGCATGAACCATCTAACCTTGTTAAGCAGCCAGTTGATGTTTATGCTGTACTTTGTAGTTTCCGAGCACAGCATTACATAACACAGGATGATGGGATAATGCCAGAATGATGCACTTAAAAAAGCTGGAACTCAAGGGAATGACTCACTGCCAGAAACAAATTCTAAGAATCACCATTCACATGTCCGTCAGTAAAAATAGATGAAAGGTCAGGCAAACATTTGCAGTTATTTAAAATGCTCAAATGTAAGTCATTATATCTGCAGACGTGCCTGATTTAAATCAGGGAATCAGGATAATTTATTTGTCATATTACAAGACAGAGATGCACAATGAAACGTCAGGAGCAACAAGTCAGTGTTGATTATATGATGGCATATTAAAAAATTTGACATGGAAACATTTTCCATCAACTTAGATTACATTATATGCTTAATTAAAGTATGCACTATAAATTATAATGGTGATTATAGTAGATTTTAAGAAGCACCCATAATTATTTACAAGCTATACAGGAATATCATAAATTCTCAGCCTTCCCTGCTCTAATTACTATTAAGCCTTGTTAGTAAAGCTCATTTCTGGCATCACAACAGACACAACACAAACTGTCCATGTGAAAGTTCAGTCTGAAGTACAGGTGTCACATCCATGGTCAAAATGTATCCTTAGTGAGCAGCAGGTGAGTGAGGGCAAACGAGCACCTGTGCCTGTTTCAATTGGCAGGAATCAGCTGCGGCTCCTAAGCGGAACAGAAGGTTTTCTCTGTGTGGAGCTTTGGATCCTGCATCAATCCAAAATTGGCAGATGCTGCATTATAATTTTTTCGTAAATATTTCAATAAAATCTTACTTTGTGGCAAACACTTAAAATCTCAAAAGTCAGATGAGCTGCTGATGGGATACTGCTGAAGCTAATTTGGTGATTATAAGATAAGAAAGGCCAAGAGAAACTGAAACAGATACTATCTGTGCATACCTGCCCATGCCAACAACACATTGACATTACTTTCTGACAGAAAATATGGCAAAGTAGTTTGGTGAAGTAAATAATACTTAACTTTATGAGATGGACTTCAGAAAGTTTTATCTGAAATCTGGGCGGGGCCCTCTGCAACAAATTTCAACAGAGGTGGCAAGTAACGTTACTCTACTTAGATAGATTTCTCAGGTATCTGTACATAACCTGAGTACATATTTTCCTGAAAACTCTTTACTCACTCACATTTTAACACAAATATATGTACTTTCTACTCCTTATATTTTCAAAACTGGATCCTTACTTTAATTTGAATGCTTTTGCCTTTAGCCTGTGCTCAGGATGCTTTACCAACCTGAAGTATCAACTACTTTTCTGGTGTGTTTAGGAACAGCTTGGACAATTCCTGATTCTATCTTTAAGTTTAATAGTCTTTGCATTACATTAATATGACGTGAAGTTCAGCTAGCTTTGCACAAAAATGGCTCGTAGAAATGTCCTTCAGAAAGATTCTTTTCACTTCTGTATTTTTGAGAACATATCAGACCCTGTGCTTTCTTACTTTTATTTGAGTAAAGAAGTTGAGTCAGTACTTCTACTTTACCAAAGTCTTTTTGTACAAGTATCTGTACTTCTCCGTAAGTAAAGTGTACGTGTACTTTTGCCACTTGAGCCTTAAAGAGAGCTAGGTACATTTCTTCTGCCTGTTCTGTGATATATGAATGTGTAATTTCATAAAGTACTACAATTTCACACATTAAATTAAGCATGTTTAAAATTATGATCAGTAAATAAGCAATAGAAAGGTGATACCTTGGGGATAATCTGAAAAACACATTGCAATCTTACTGAGTTTTAACCTCACTGTGGCGGTTTCTTTAACAAACCAACACTCAGAGAACCCCTGACATGCATCCACGCTTCAACACTTTCAATATCTTTTTTCATTTCATAGAAAATGAAACTAAATCACTGAGATACTGTTTTACTCTTGTTGAGCTGGAAAAATAAAGCATATTGAAGGCAAATAATATGCTCTGAAAGTGCTTGTATAGGTATCATATAACTCCACAAACAAATATACACCTACACATAAATTTATTATACTCTTTAAGCTCAATGACACCTCTTTATGTGCATGAGGACAGATATATAAGCTTATAATCGATTCATTTATTCACAGAGTAGACAGAATCTCACTGAAACTTTAATGTAAATGATGTCAATAATGTTGCAGTTCTCTCCTAAAATCTATAGCTGTGACATGTTGTGATTTAGAATAGACTTCAGATTGCAATGCAGGCATTCTGGACGGCTCTGTGTGTGTGTGTGTGTGTGTGTGTGTGTGTGTGTGTAGTCTATATGTGTGTGTGCATGTGTAGTTTAGTGTATAACTGTT
>JAQLOL010000008.1:10154495-10166241 GCA_029783665.1 Naso thynnoides | reverse complement strand
TCTGGTGGGCTCTGTGTGTGTGTGTGTGTGTGTGTGTGTGTGTGTGTGTGTGTGTGTGTGTGTGTGTGTGTTTCTCTGGCCAGTAATGGGGAGTCGAGTCAGTGTTTTGGCACATGCGTGACCTTGGCTTTAATAATAAATAAATAGTGACAAGAAAAAGAGAGGGAGAGAAAGAGAGAGAGAGAGAGAGAAAGAAAGAGAGAGAGAGCATTGTACAGAGAAAAGCAGAGAAAAAGAAACTGGTCGGCTAAAAGACAACACAGAGGAGAGGAGTGTCTTAATACAGGAAATGGCTGAGCTGGAGAGAGAAAGGTAGACACAGATAAATCAACAGTGCATTAGACAGCAACTGAGAGAGAAAATGTTGTGATTTTTGGAGAGAAGGGAAAGAGAGAATGGGGCACAAAAAATGACTAATGAGGAAAAATGAGACCAGTGGAGAGACAGAAAGAGAAAGAAAGGAAGAGAGGCAAACAGAGAATGTGCCGAGTGAAAGAGGTGAGTGACTTGTTGGTACGGCTTCGTTGGTTCACTGATGGAGGACCTGTCTAACATGTACACACTACCACACACACATGCATGCACTGTGTGGTGCATCAGTGACTTTGTAGCAAGGCTAGAGTTACTGATAATGTTTATATTTCATAGCCATGGGCTAGGAATACACACACGCAGCATAAAAAAAACAAACAAAACAAAACAAACAAAAACGAACAAAAAAAACACCATCCTCTTGCAGAGCCACCCACTAATACCACAGGTTCCCACCTATATATTAAATCTTGTGTGATGGAGCCAGCACTCAGAGACAAACACATTTATAATAGAAGTATTCGTAGAACCATTCAGGGTATTTGGTTTTGAGAGAGAAGTCAAATTTTAAAAAATATACAAACATCCAGGTGATTTTTTCCACTAGCCTTTCATGCCAGACCATTTCCCAAATGTAATTTGGCTTTAGACATATCAGTTCATTATGCAGGGGTGATATAAACGCACACTGGCCACAACGCCCTCGAACGCAATTGGAGAGACCTATGACCTATCAAAGCAATGAAACATATTTAGCAGTGCCGAGGCTGAAAATAAGCAACACAGCCAGTCTAGATTCACATTTGATCAGCACTAAAGTGTTCTGTTGCTTATTTGTTGACACAAAGTTATCCACCACATAACTGTGATAAGTGAATATTATCTGAAAAATTCCACTTGGCCAATCCAGTGAACACCTACACACCATTTTCTGGCATTTGATAATGCTTGTAAGAAAATATGGTATAAAAGTATTTAACATTGTTATAGAATAGAGAAGATATTCACTGTGGTGAATATTGACAGCTAAATCCCTGCAAATAAAAGAACATCAGACAAATATGCTCCAATAACGGGGTATTATTACAAGCACGGATGCATTTAAATGGTGGTTCTCTCCATTAATTTTCTATCGATTTCTGAGGGGAAATTGCTCAGGAGAAATAAATGAGGGTTAAATGCAGCTATTGTGCAGACCCTTAGCAGATGCCCTCTATTATTAACTGCATTATCTCTTTTTCCAGGAGACGCAAAAGTCAGTTTTCTCAGTTACAGTCTGTAGGTGTGATGGAGAAAAACCTGTAGAGGAGGATCCTTGATCTACAAACACTTTTTTAAGATAAACCCATTCACACACAAAGAACAAAGTTCATTTCTTACCTTTGTAGTTGATCTTAAACCCTATGGATCCGACACTCTCATCTGACTGTAGGTGAAGCCACATCTGGTGGGTCATGCTGACTATGAGGTCAGGAACAAAGCTACCGGATAGGCTGCGGCAGAAAATGCATAACTATTAAATCATAATTACTGTTATAAGAAATAATATTTTCATCACTGCAATTACAGCCATTATCAAATTCTCAAGTGCTGCTCTGAGTGTGAACAAATTGCCAGAAAACACTGTGCCGTGGTTGAATGCTTTGGTTTGGCTCCTGCAGGACTACATCCACACTATCCACAGACTCACTGCCAGGGGCTTTTAGGCATGAGGTTAACATTGGCGCGCCCCAAAATGAATTAAAATCATCCACGTTGTAAAGGCTCTGCATCTATTATCCTTTGGGGTACTGCAGAGTATTTTCAAAATTCAAGAGCAGTTTATCTTTTGAGTGGAGAACACATAATTATGATCTGACTAATTGCAAAAAAAGAAAGACAGAGTTCAAGTTAGCTGGCGGCTGAAGGCTGTACATCAATTTCCACAATGAAGTACAAGAAGTAATGTTGGTAGTACTTCTTACTCTGATCATTTAGGATTTATGTGGAAGATGTTAACTGTTGTGGAGAATCTGATAGTCTGACTGTGGCGCTGCTGCTAATGAGGGCAGCTGGTCATTATGGAAACACAATGTGTGTTGCATAATCTGCTTTAAGAAGTCACTGAAAGAAAATGTAGTCAAGGAAGCACATTTTCTGAAAGTTATCACGTCAATCTTGAAGAAGTTTATGACTTGGATGAAGCTGTTTTGTTGCCATAAACTATGTGTATCTCCTTATCATAACTTATTAAAATGATCTTATACACCATGTGGCCGTTTTTTTAAGCAGTAGCAACAATTCATTGTTACAACTATTACTACTAATAAAGCCATTAACAGAGATATGACAATGTGGGTTTTTATATTATTAAAAACCAGAGTTTAGAGTTTTTCTCTTCAAGTTTCACAACCTCTAAATATTTCACACACTCTATTCTAAAATAATTTGGATTGAAAAAAAAAAGATGTTCTATATAGAAATAATCGAAAGGAGAGCATAATACTTACACTTGTAGTATAGTTGTGGGATCTCCCACCTCCCCTCCATCTCCTATAGTCAGAGTATCGTAGGCGATCTCCAGGTCGAACTCTTCAAAGTTGATCTGGATAACCTGAAGATTACACACAAAAGCAACAACACGTAAAGTCAGTTTCAAGTCACTTACAGCTCAACCCAGTCAAGGACCAACAATTTAAATGTACATTTACAAAAGTCAGAGAGCTACTAAATCTAAAAGCACAAGGACAAAAAAATATTGAATGCGATATCTGCAGCAAGTTTGCGTATAATGAGCCATTTGGATGAATTTTGAACACATTATTTCCATCAGAGATAAGATTTCCTGTTATTTTTTAGGATTTTTTACACAATTCTCTGTATTATGGATTGTTTTCAAGTCTTTAAGAATCAGTCATACTTTACAGGCTTCTTCTTTTCTGATGCTTGGTCATTACTCTGCTAGCTGTTGTTAAATTATGATTTATCACAATAATACATATTTTCTCTCTTTAAATTACAGTTTTATGCTCATATGCTTTTAACTTCCATCTTCATGAAATAGAAAACTTTATCCCCAGTGGCCCAAACCAGGCTGTCGACATTAGTTAAGTGAGGCCTACTTTCCGGACAGAAACTAAAAAAATGTGCAGACTGAATTGGTTTTTGATGAATGCACTGATAATAAAGACCTTTAAAGACATATTACAGAAATAGCTGACCCATAGCTTTCCCTTGAAAATGAATTCAGAGAAAAGCAACAAATAAACAAATAAAATGAAAGCATTGACTATAGACATGACATGAATAATGCATCTGTACCACACCACTGACCCTAATCATAAGCAGCATATGCTTCATAGCCTTTTAGATTTTCACCTCTGACCATATCAAAGACACATTTCCTCAGCTCATGGAATTAAACATGACCAAAGGTGAATCATTAGAATTCATTAATGCATCACACAATGTGGTCTGATTTCATTCAGTGTGCAAGAAGAACTAGGAAGAGAACAGAAATACCTCCTGAGCTGCACTCGAAGCTTGGAGAATCAGCACACAGCTCAAAACTCTGATCAGGAATTATTAAACCAACACTTTCTGTTTCATCTCAGACCAGAGAGAAACACATTTGGCAGAGGAGAAGAGGGAAAAGGAAAGAAGGGGGAAGGAGAAGAGAGAGAAAGGAAGGATGAGATGGACAGAGAGGGAGAGTAGATAAAGAGAAGCAGGCAGCTGGAAGAGGGGAGGAGAGGAGGAGGAGGCAACAGAAGGGAATATTGGGGTAATAATGAGCACTTCTTTGATGCTAGCAATGCACAGTGTTAAAATATTTCAAACTAGATTCCTGACTTGACCCTCAGGGGAAGACTGAAACTTCACTCTGCCTTCAATTCCTCCTCTTTCTCTTGCCTTGTGAGGAGTTTTCAGATTTCCAGATTGAATAGTTGGCTGCAGGACTTCAAAAACATGTTCCATGTCTGAGTGCCCTGTACGTTGGTGTATTTAGAGCATATTTACCTTTAATTCCATAGATAATTATTTCTGTGCATCTTTATCTGTAGTCTGTATTCTAACTTTCTGTCTGAGTCAGGCTACTTAAAATGCAGTTTGTTTGTTCCCCTTCGCTAAACGCAGTCTGAATACTTGGGGACATGATACCACTCGTGCTCATGTAGAGGTATAAAGAGATTGTCCTCACTGTAACCTTGCCCATTCAAGGTTTGAAGAAAACAGGAAACAAATGAAAAACTGAGCACAACAAACAGCAGCCATTCCTTCCCACTTGCCTGCTGTTTACCTGCTTATCTGTTGGCAGTGTCGTCCGATTTGCTTTTGTTCACGAGGATGGGTGACTTTTTATTTCTTCTGAGCCAAAAAGCTCTGTCAATTCTTGATTTTGCTTGTGGCAGCAGAAGGAGAATGTGTGTATTGCACAAAATTACAAGTCAATAAATCCAGCATCCCAAAATAAAGTCAAGCAAGCTGGAAAGCAGCAACACTGCCATGACCTGATGTGAGTAGTGAGTTTGTTAAATAGGGGTGGGGGGGTGGGGGGCTGCAAAGATGAAGCAGTGATCTGCCCATTGCTTTCAAAGCTGACTCAGTCTTATCAGCATGTAAGACAGCAGATTGGATTAAAGCATCACCTAACTGCTAAACTCTCTTGCAAGCACACACACACACACACACACACACAGAAACACACTCACTGATACAGGCAGGCACAGCTTTGTGGAGATTAATGTCTTCTTCCTGTGATTACAGTCACCATTTTCACACTTGAACAATATACCTATAAGCTCAAAACAGGCTTTACATACAGCATCAGGTCTGTCAATAAATACTGCAGACTAGTATATGTAAAGAATGTTTACATGCTTCATCCACACACAAAATCAGATTGTGATTTGAAAGGGTCAATCAGTTTAAATATCAAAGTGAATATACCATGTTGCATAATTTTTCATGGTTATATTCTTGTTGCAATAACCCTTCTTGCACGATATAATGCAAACTTGCAGTATATTATCTTATAATAGCACAACAACTATGCTGGTCTGTATGAGAATCTATATGCAGAGGTGAGTTTATCTTATTTTCTGATGAACAAGTGGCTGCAAAGCATGTTGCTGTCCTTCAACACAGTCCATAGTAAAAATCATTGCACTCACATCTGACAATGAAAATGAACATTTTAAAAATAAAATACATGCATTTATACATGTTAAATGTCATACATGAATGTTTATTGATAATGATTGTTTTTATTGGCTTACTTTCGAAAAATACATTGCTGAGTGTTTCCTAAATGCTGCTTTTGAAAAAAATGATAAAAATGAGCCTTGACAATACAGCACAAGGGCAATGAAGGCATCAACAAATTCAAATGAATAAATGAAATGTAAGGGGAGCTGTTACTCACTGAGTGGGATATGATGTAAACTGCAAGAAATGATGGCCGTTTGTCGTTTGATTATTTGGCTATGCAATGGAGACCATGCATCGAAACTTTGGTGCTGTGGTGCAAACAGATTTATCCGGTCTATCTCCATGTTTAAGTCCTTTATTATTATTTATTATTATTATTCTTTTCCTTAATGCCACATCAGCACTGTTCTCACAGCATTAAACTTGAGACAGAATATAACTGCACTGCACTGCGCCTTTGTGTGTCTATGGAAGCAATCGCTGCAGTGTGAAGTCAACTTAGACTGTAACCTTTTTACTGTCAGTGTGTGTTTACATATGTGTTCTGTATCTCTTTCAGTGTAGTGTGTGTGTGTGTGTGTGTGTGTGTGTGTGTGTGCGTGCGCGTGTGCAGAATAGATGAGACTCAACCCTCTACATATTTCTCCTCTCCTTTAATAGGGTGGTGTTCATGAAAACATCCATCTCTCTCTCTCCCCCTCTCTCCCTCTTGCTGTCACCCTCTAGGTCGCTCTCTTTCTAATTGGTTGCTGCATTCCTTCTTTCCATCCATCTATGGCTTCTAGCCAATGAGGCGACAGAATTGGATTTCTGCTTGATAAAGCACTTCCTTTGGTTGTCGTGGAGACAATGAGGTGGCGGAGGCTCCTCCCTACCCATACCATAATATAATCTTGAAATACGTTGAAGATACAGTTACTGTAGGAATATATGAAACACCTGGCCAGCCGCACAGTAAGTGATGTAAGGGGGGCGTAGACAGTGCCAGGAAATAATAGATTGCCTGTGACAGTATTACAGTAAACCCTTCGCCATCCGCTCCCCTTCAATGTGCTTCCACCTAGACTGTATAAATTGTGCCATTGTGAAAAGAGTTAGGCTTCAGCTGATGAAGACTGATGGCCAGAGCTCTTCGCGACTTAGTGTTTTTCCCCTTACTTCTGTTTCATTGAGCTGAATCCGCCAAGTGCCTTCTTTTGAGATACCAACTCTGAAATGAACATTTGGGAAAGGCTATGCATGGCTTTTAGAGTTGCTATGCAACTACTGCACTTAAAAATCCATTTGAATAACAGGGCTCTTTTGCTAGATGTTTAACATTTCTGAACCTAAGCACTAAAAAATGCCTGTCAAGAAGACAACACAGGCATATTTTGGTGTCATAAATTAACACAAAGAAAGCCTGTAGCCAGCAGTATAACTTTCCCTTCTCACTCAATGTCCTTGTATAACTTTTCCTCTGTGTTTGTCATAGTGGTATTAAATAAATTGTCTACTTGGATCCATAGCGTATGCATCACACTGTGCATGCAAATGCACATGAAGTGAGGCAAAGCCAGTTCATACTTAATGCTGTTTTTTCATGTAACAGGGCATGATTTATCATTTTCATATGCATCTGGCTCGATTGGTGAGCTAAGAAACAGCAGACATAAATTTTCCACAACTTTTATCCTGCCCCATGCATCACAGACGACATGAAGAAAGTGCTTTAACTCATTGATAGCATGGAAGATTGGGACATGAGAAGTGCAAAAGAAGAAACTAAATGATGGGGAAAATGAGGAGAATGCGATAGTAGCCTACAGTAAGATCTGTTTTTTGAGAAGAGAAGAGAAGAGAAGAGAAAAAAAGAGACGAGAAGAGCAAGAAGAGATAAAGAGAACAAAAGAAAAGAGAACAGAAAACTCTAGTAATGACCATCCCTACGTGCCACCCCCAAGGTTAAATGAGAACAGGAGAGAATAAATTTGGCTCTAAAGGCTCATTCTGCCAAAACTAAATGAAGCAATAACATCAGAGAGCTATAGAACCCATTAACACTGAGAGAAGGAGTAAAGGTGTGGGCAGGCAGAGAGGAAGGGAGGAACCGAGGGAATGATGAAGTCACAGAGAAGAGACAGCAATCTATAGAAACCCTGTGTCTGTCTATTTTTGGAAGAAGGAGACAGTAAGAAATGTAGAATTTTGTGTGGGAATGGGTGCAATGGAGAGAGTGATATGAGTCAAACAGTAAAAAACAGATTTTTCCCTCAAGTGCCCCCTACTCCCCTTTTTGTGTTCTATCCTCCATTGTAATTTGATATATTCAGGCTGAGCTCTTTAATGAAGAATCTGGGTGATTCTGAGGACAGAGCCTCTGGGAGTGGGGGAGGCAAAGGGATGCAGTGTTAAAAAAAAAGACAAAAAATGATAGATGCAATGGGGAGCATGAGAGAAAGAAAGTAAAGGATGAGAAAAGGAAAGATGTGTAAAAGCATTAAAAACAAAAACAAAGAGTTGCTGAGGCTCAGGTGGGACTTTCTCACCGTGAACTTGTTGTGACGCTTGCACCACCCACTTCTCCTTCTTCAGCCAAAGACCCTTTTTTTTCTCCAGGTCCCAGTCTGTGTTCGAATGGCTTGTTGCTGTTCACTTGCACACTAAGCTGGCCCTCACTCCCTCATCGGGACAGGACAGGTTTTGCCAGGTCATTAGTGTTCTCGTTCTGCACTTGACTGTTACCTGTTGTTTATCTGCCAATTCTTCACTGTTTGTTTGCTCCCACCACCTGCCCACCCTGCTTTTGAACTAGTAAATTACCACGGACTTCACGGGATTTCTCCTGTCGCCAGCTAATTACTTGCACCACAACAGAATGTAAATTCCTAAATGTCCTCCACACTAACTGTGAGCAAAACTTTCACTGGAAGGTGACCAGTGTTGTTATGCTAAACAATGTGTTATTGCAAAATTGCTCATTAGGAAGTCAAAAAAGCAATACACTGTAAAATTAATTATGTCATTTTTTTGCACATAGATTGAATCTATAATATCCGATCCTCCCTTTACATTAAATACATATTTACTCTAATGTGTGATATTGCCTTTATGTATTGCTTTTCTTAATTTAGGACAATAAGTAGCACAACCCTGGGTAGCACATGATGGGCAGGGTGGGACAGGAAAGGAGTCTTTTTTACTTTATTTTTTTATTTGTTTCTTTTTTTATTCTCAATTATGTCCCCAAGCATTGTTTATTTATGTATTTTTAAATTTTATATTTGCATTACAGTTCTATAATGTGTTTGTTTATAATGGATATGAGGCAATGTTCATACCAAGAAAGATTGTACTGCTGATTTACTGTTGCTTCACAATAAAAATATATAAAAAGGAAGGTATAGCTTTTCTTAAAATAAAAATAAAACATCGGTTGCTTCTTTAAATCAGAGCACATCACTTAAGTATTTCAAAATATCAAGAACTTACCGAACTTACTTTTGAAAAAAGTATGTTTTAAAATTGATTGATCAATGCTCAACAACTTTAATTTATCTTTCATTAATTTCTATCAAAATCTGAAAGGAAGTGTCACTTATCTGATGGCAGTAAGACAAATCTGACAGAATCAAAAATGCTAATCCATGAGCAAGATCTCAATTTTCATACTGACATGCTCTTCCAATTCGTTGATTCACAGGTGTCCTAAATGAATACAGCAACGTGTCAAGACAGATGACAAATGAACAAAGATGCAGACAATTTGGAGTCATACTGAATGAATTTTCACTCTTTCTCTAGCTTTTTAATTTCATTTTGCTCTTCAAAGTGGCTTAGCATATAAAAAAGATGTCTTGCACCATTCCTACAACTGCCTAACTGATGGCCGTGACCACAGTCCAGGGTTTAAATCCTAAATTTCCAAAGACAAATGTGTTATAAACAGTGTTAATGAAATGTCTTTCAGAGGACCTGATCCCATAAACTTGAACATTAAACCTGACCCCCTTTGTTCCATGCCAGGTCAACTTTAATTGCTCCGATGCTTAAATATCTGAAAATAATTAATTTGAACCCAACAGAATCGAATCTGCTAACTTTCGTACCATGCAGAGCATCTGTAGATCAAGACGTGACCTCAGCTTTAGATCTTTACTTTTTATAATTATTTTTAGAGAGCTACGTTTTAGGCAGAGGCAATTCTTGCTTGATATTTAGTTTCTCCTTGACTTATGCTGCACATCCAGTTTTACTATAAACATTTTGTACTATCTCTATGTGTATTTCTGCTCCTAAAAAATAATGGCCACAGTTTCAAGAGGGAAACATAAAACTGTTAATGCTGAAGAGAATTGTTGAATGTGACATTTAAGAGTCGCTTCCTCATGATCAGTTATCCACATTAGTTTTTAACTGGGTAGGGCTACATTAGCAAGTGCAGTATAAGCGCAGTACACGGTTTTAAAATCGACTAAAGATGATCATTTAAATGGGAATGTGTAAAAAGGGAAAGCAGGATGAGTGGCCGGACTTGAACTAGAGTTGTTATGGTTTATGTTGCATGTGTTTTAGCCCCTGGGGCATCATGTGTTCAACCTAAATGGATGTCCATTTTCTTCAGGTCAGAGAGCATACAAATTTACAGACCCGTGAAGGCCTCTTTGATATAGTGCCAAGCGAGACATTTATACTGTGTGGTGCAATGCTTTACATGATGTGCATGGTTCTGTATGGTGCATGACATATTATAGAAATTATGTAGTGTGATAAAAGACATGCATATGATTCAGTATGCTGCATGACATGTGCCTCTATGTGATGCAGTATGGTGCATGTCATGTAAATGAAATAATATGGAACATTACAGTGTATGATAAGGTACTATTGGGAAAGCCTTTAAAGATAACGGGGCAATAAAATTGACTTGATGCAGCTTTACTGATGTGGTCTTCGTTTAGGCAACATCCATAATCATATATAATACATACACAATCATTTTCAATTTCACACACACACTCACACACACTATGGCATGCACCCTACAGGGTTGCAGACAGAAGTGCATTAGCACTATATCCTTCAACAGTCACATACACATTGTAGCCTTCAGAAGAGAATGTATTGCTTTAGGCCATAAACCACAGGCCTTGGGCAGTGACAGAGAGAGTTGTGCGTGGCAGAGGGGGAGGGGGGGGGAGAGGTGAGAGGAGGGTAAGAGAGCAAGAGGGAGAGAGAAAAAGAGGGGTTTGAGCAAGTACAAAGCAACAAAGTGTGTGTGTATTTGTGTATGTATTAAAACAGCTTCTCTGTGTACTGGAGCACACATGTATATACAAGTGTGTCTGTATGTGCTTGTGACTATGCGTATAGATAGGTGTACAGTATGTACATCCCTTTGGTGCTGACGCAGGTGTTGCCATTGACGACAAAGCGGTCACCACAGTGACCCTGAGTGGAATCGGAAGGGTGTCTCCTGAATACCAATCACATTTCTCTGGGGACATAGAGCGACCAATCGCAGCTATCCATCTAACCTCCAGCCTATCATCTGCCCCTTTGCAGGATTAACCAATCACACAAAATTAAACACTGATGTACTCTGACAAGCATATCATTTATAGTACCTCCTACATAAATTAATATCAAAGCGTTTCAATTCTGCCTCTTTGAGCTGTTGTTTTCTATCAATTAAAATTACACTGGATGCCTAAAATTCAAATGGAGGAAAGCCTGTGAGTTAGTTAAGGCAGACAACTTGAGCTGCTTTTATATACTTTAATTTGACATACGTACTATCTCCTAGCAGGATACTGTATTTCCAAAATACTTTTAATAATAAGGCACACTTGAAGGTGCAATGCACTCCCTGCTCTGTCAGTGCTGCTTTTGCTTATTTAACCTTTTATAAGCCCCACTTCTATCCCATCTTTCACCTGTCGGCTTTAAGTTCCCCTTTTTGTGGGAGTTATTATCGTAAGCCCTAAAACTTCTCTTTGTTTTTCTTTGTTGTGGGGATTAATGAGATTACTGCCCACATGCAAAATTCAGCATCAACTTTGTACATACTCAAAAAATGCATTCACATAAAAATAAATGCACAAAAGTTGTTAAAAATAAAGCACAACAGATATTCTCCATAATACAGATGCATCCACCTGTGAGTTTATCTTTAATTTGACTATTAGTCTTACAACTAAAGCTTAAATTGGAGAGATAATGACAGGTTTATCATGACACTGGCTGTTGTTTAAAGCAATAAACA
>JAQLOL010000008.1:10131357-10142399 GCA_029783665.1 Naso thynnoides | reverse complement strand
AATGGCAGAGTCCCTAGCCATTTTTAAAAAGAAACTGAAAACTTATCTTTTTAATTTGGCTTTTAATACAGGCTGACCTTTTTTGTGTGTTTGTGTTGTTTTTGACTGTTGTTGTTTTGTTGTTGATATTGGACTGTTAAAGCACTTTGGGCTGCATTTGTGCATGAAAGGGGCTCTATAAATAAAGTTTATTATTATTATTATTATTATTTTTTATTATTTATTTTCCTACTTTTTTTTCCTAATTTTATTTATATCTTGCTTGTTTGGTTTCTTTATCTCTCCCTTTAAGTCCCCCCTTCTTCCTTTTCAAAAAACAATCCTCACAGCTATATTTTACTGGCTTTCCTCAGAAGAAACTCTAGAATTTTTTATTTCCATAAACCTCAACTGTTCAGAGTCTACTCTCTTTCTCTGTTGAGCATTTAAAAATTTTAAAACTTTTTAACAGACATAGCTGCTGGGTTAACTTTGAGCGATGGACAGTGTGTGTAAGAGTGTGTGTGTCTGTATGTTAATGAGCAAAGAGAGAAAAGACAGAAAGGTTCTCTGTCTTCCCAGGGAAAGCCAAAGAAACATAGCTGTCAGATGAAGGGGAGAATGCAAAAAAGAAACAAGTCTACTCCAGTTCGGAAGTTCTCCATTTAAAAACTTTTCCAGTTCAAACCACATTGTGCAATAAAACTTTTTTTTGTGTGTGGTAGCCTCTCTAATACTAAGAAGGATTCATCATATGCACACAACGAAAGTTTCAGATGTAATACAGTATCCGAATGAGCTACAGTCTATTGATGACGTATTTGTACTCCGTTAAAGGCCCTGTGAGAGTGGCTCTTTCATATTCCTCAATGAGATGAGGGTGAGAGTAAAAGTATTTGAATTATCCTTGAGTTTCCCTCATCTTTCATTCACACCAATGAATCTAAAATGTAAAACTAGGCCACTCTGTTTTGTCCAGTAGATCGCTGATCTCTGAGCAGAATCTTACTGGAGGAAGAAATTGTCTTGTTATGATTATTTACTCCACAGCAAACAAAATACACCATGATGTGTTTCTTTATTTTAATGCATGGACTGATATTAAAATGAAAGGAAAAAACAACTAATCATGAACTTTCCAGCTTATTTCAAAAGCAGCAACTAGCAAACAATGTGGCAGTATATTGTGGATCATCAGTTTCATTGGTATGATCTAATTATGTTTGATTATGGAAGAACATAACTGTTTATGTTATCGAAATGAAGAGTACATTATCTTAATGTCTCATTACTTTTGCTTTATTGCATATTTCTCCCTCTCAACTTGTTCTCTCCTAGCTTTTGTTATTTCTGCCACTATAAAGGTTTTTTTTGCACAAAACACTGTAGAATGTCTTTTATTCAGTGAAAGCAAAGAAGGAAATGGGGGGAAAATAGAACTGAGCTACTTTGCTAAAAGTCTATAAAATAAATTATTAAATGTTTAAACTCAAATGGCATTGAGCACTGATAAAATTCAAGCTTTTTATTGTTTTGAAATAAAGGCTGAAAAAATATGCCCTAAGTTTGCTGTTAAGTATTTAGTAGTTTAATGTGTTGTTTTGGCATCATAGTTGCAAAACAAATATTTAAAAAAGTGATTAAGCGCAATATCACTTTTCTTTCTAAACAATGCCAGAGAACTAAAGGAGCTTTCTATTGTCTCACACTTGCACACACTTTCCTACCCAAGCTGTCTGTGCTGTCCGACTAACATGCGTGTACATGTGGAGTCCGTATCAACAAACCCAGCAGGTGGTTGGTTTGTGTGTGTGTCTGTGTGTGTATTTGTTAGAGCGGATAGTTTGTTGCTTTGTTGGAGCGGCTAATTTGACCATCTGGACTATTAACATGACAACAGAGGGACTGGTTACAGTATCAGTATTGTGCAAACACACAGAAAAATCCACAAAAGTCACAAACTTACACACATATACATACATGCACATACACAAGAACACATACTGAAACATAGACATGTACATAAGCATGTGTAAACACACGCACAGGTTTTTGTGCTTCAATGAGGAGTAAAATCAGTCAGCGCAGAGCAAATTAACATCTGAACCAATCACAGTCAGACTAATTTACATAAGAATTTACATCTGTAGAATCAAACATCAAGCATGACTCTCTGACCTGTCAGGAAACCTGATGAATCTGCGACGGACAGTGTCTTCATGCTTAGCTCAGCTCATACAGTATTTAACAGATTCATTCAGAAACACACACACAAAAGCACAGAATAAACAAAGAGGGGAAATAAGGCTACCTATCTGTATTTGTGTAAGTGTGTGTGTGTGCTCTTGCATTAATGCATGTGTGTTTACATATGTACTTACAGGGATGCACATATGTGCATATGCATGTTCAGGATTCATGCATGAGAATGAACCTCTTGATAAGCAAAAACGACTGAAATTGTTTTTGATTAAACTAAGTGGAAATCACTTAAAGGGTGAGTATAATGTATGAGAGTATGTGATCTTTATGCTTGTAATGGAGACTAGAAAGTAAGGCCTGATCAATATATCTGTTTATTTGGTATTATCGGCTGATTTTGGCAGATATATCAGTATCAGCATGTATGTTTCCCAATATGTGCCTATATTAAAACTGTTTTTTAAGATTGGAAAAAATGCTTGGACTACTGATTAAAAATGGTGTAATTAGACGGTCTGTTGTTTAATGACTAATAACTGAAGCGTTTACTGCTTAATGCACTGATGTTTGGAATAAAGTCTGTTAAAATGTAAGATATTCTGCTTCCATTACATATATTTGTCTAAAGTATTTGATAACCGCATTCAGCTGATATTACTTATATATAAATGGGCTGATATATGGGATATCTGAATCTTCTTGCTTGCTATTATCTGTATCGGCATCAGTGCCAAAAATCCTATTTCTGTCTGGCGTGTCAGCATGAAAGATACAATAATGAAAGATTCAAGTGAATGACTTTAAATATGTCAATTTGAGTGGGTACTGACAGCTTTAATAAGTGAAACTGCAGTTATTACTGTTCTCTTCCTTGGATATTTTTTAAGCTTTTCGTAAATGTTCTCTTAATGTCAGGGTATTCCAAAAGCTTTACAAGGCATGAACTAATATTCATGTGGCCATTTTTTCATGAAATGACTTATGCACCCTCTTACTTGATAATTTTACTTCAGAGTATAAAGAGATTTATTCATTCAATTTGTGATTCTGCATAGTTCAAAAGGACATTGTTTTAGTTCCAAAAGAAGAGCAGGAAAAAACAAGCAAACTTTATTGTGTTGTAATTTTTTTTTTTAATCTGTGCCAAGATCGGAGTAATGAACCAAATACAGTGTTGTATTATGTGCCAGCTGTGAGAGGTTACAGATCATCATACTCCAAAACGTAAAAAGAAACATGAATAATTGGAGAGATACATGAGATTCACCTTTAACATTCTTCACCAGTCTAATAAACTCAGTACCTGCTGTGATGCAGAATATAACTTTTGTGAAAAAGATCTACAAAAATGTAGTTGAGATGTGTGATCAAAGAGAAGGTAAGAGGAGAGAAGAGAGGGATGAGGAAATAAAAGAGAAGAAGCAGGAGGGGGTGGTAAACAATATTACAACAGCTGATTCACATTCCCTGAACAAGCCCAGAGCAAGCCAAAACAAACCATAATTAAGCTTATCGAAACACGCTATGATTAAATATATCAAAGCGAGCCATGAAGAAGCATGCATAAACTGAGACACCATGACAAAAATACATACACAAAACATCAAACAACAAAAACACAGCAGGCAAGCAGAACGCAAAGACATGCTCTCATAAAGGCTGTGGCATTTTCAAATTTGTGCCTTAAAAACTGTCACATTTTCAACATGTCAGTCACAAAATTTAGCACCATGATTCTGTAAACTAACGTAATCTAAAAGGTAATACAATATGTGTCCATGTTGTCAATAAAAAGAGGCAAAAAGTGTTGAAAATAACAGCCTTTTTAAGCGACATTTAAAAAAGAAAAATCAAAAAGAAAGTGATCCGAACCAAACCAAGCCATCACATGTTAGCTCATTAGCCAAAGTGACATTAAGACGTGAACTCACATATTGGAAACTTGTTGCTGGAGTCTTTGCCAGGGAATAATTTAACGCCCCGCGATTTAAAATCTACTGATCGCTTCACTGTAGAAGAGAACAGAATACAGAAAAGAGAAGAAAAAAAAATCAGACAACAGATCGCATAAAGTGAAAGAAAAAACAAAACAAAACCTAGCATTAGAAATTTCATAAAAGGCAGATTCTTCTCCCTCACAATGCTGAGAGAAAGAAGAGTACAGTAGAAAACAAAGTTACAAAGGCAAAGTAAATTTTAAAATGGTGGACACATAGCAAGAGAGCTTGAGAGAGACAGAAAAAGACACAAGCAGACAGAGAAAAGAATAAGAATTATATCAACAGCTCCACTTAGCACCATTTGTTCATAAGAAACAAAGTCTTTCTCTGGCTCTGTCACTCAGAAACAGACATCAGATGTTCAGGTGTTTTGCTGGAAGCCCCGTCACATTCTGACCAAAAGCTGGTGCAGGAAATTACAGCTTTAATCAAAATGACAATGATGCAGCTTTGTAATCAAAGCATTCAGATAATGGCATGTTAGAAAATAAATGGTTCCTTTAATCAGAGTGAATCAAAGGCAAGAGCGGACAAACTGACAGAGGGATCCCTGAGAGACGGAGCTCTGTTTTCTAACATGGAAAACATCATTTCATTACCGGGTCGGCAATGTTGTGCCTGTATGTTAGTGTCGCTCAGCATGTAGCCTATGTTCGGAAAGAGACAGTGTGGAAGAGAAAGGGAGTGGGCGAGAGCTGTATTTGAATCCATGCAATTGAAATTAAAAAAAAAAAACGCCAGGGTAATTTCAGTAAAACTCCCTCTACATTTGATTTTTCTCAACCTAATCTGTCAAAGGTAAATGAGTACACAACCAGTGTTAATGATGAAAAACATACACAAATATATCTCGTCCTGAACGACAAAGTACAGTGACAAATCACTTTAATGAATGTGTGATAAAGTGGCTGACAGACGTCGTTTTCATAATGACCTGACTAATCCATTGAATGGTGACAAATGGCAGATGAGTTAATGTTCTAAAATTATCCTAATGTCATACAGTGGCTAAATGCACACACATTAGTTACATTACATTTGACATGGTTAAATGACATCATGTGTATTTTATGCAAACAATTATCCCGGTGTTGCAACATATATGTATGTGCACACACATTTCTGGTACTCTACATAAAATGTTAATGTCCCACCCAATCGATTAATGTGCTAACGATTAATCAAATGCAAAGTAGCTGAACATTAGCTCCATTCATGCATTATTGTGTGAACTTACTGGCATGATAATTTAATTTAATGTTGTTCCAAATGGATGTGTGTAAGTATGGTGTGTTAATGTGTGACAAGGGCAACGGAACCCAACCCCCACCCTACAATACTTAATTTGAATGAAAAATATCACACCAGCCACTTAATTAATCTTTTGAAATAGTTGTTAATTCAAAGATTAACCCACATGCTGAGCAGGGTAATTTCTTTTAGCTCAAAAATATTCTGTGGCTACAGCATTCGTGACATACAGTGCTGCCTATTATTATGTGAAACAAACACATTAACACCGCCTGTTGAACATGTACAGACATGATTCGAGAGCCACATAATTGTCTATGTGATATTATCACATATATTATTAACATAATATCAATATTTCATTTTATCAAGGTTACCGCTCCAGGTGCAATTGTCAACATGCCCATTACATAGTAAAAACTTGTCTTATTTATTATTTAACTGTAAGAGAATCCTTATTTAAACCACAATAACACAATTGCTTTTTCTTACATTACAAAAATACCACAGGTAACAGCAGCAAAAAACATACAATATGATTTTTGCTTTAACATAGGCAGCATTTTGATTTAATTTTTTCATTTTTTTTAAATTCAAGAAATGAGGAAACAAATGAAAAACATCACGTTTTGTGGAGTGAGATGCACTGTGGGACCCCTTGATGAAAAGACTTAACATATGATTGGTGATTGATACATACATTGAAATGATTGATTTCATTAACTTATTTTGCAGGGCAACAGGGCAACAAGGGGATGTGTCAGTAAAGACGCACTCATCTGCGCTTCTGCAAGCTCCAACCGGATTTTAGTGCAATGCAGCCAATGAAGGGATACTACCGTGGCTTTAGTCAACAAGAACCCACATGTAAACCCAAATAAACCTATCAAATCCCCAAAGATTTAGTGAATGTAGTACATATTTCCCACAAACAGAAATAATTAACAAGGTTTTTCTGAATGTAACCTTCTGGGTTAATTCTAAACAAAATTAAGCTGGAACTGGACGTAAATTTAATTGTTGGCGCATGTCATAATGTAGTAGATGTTAACTACAGATGAATTACAATCAAATTACGACTCAAAAGCCTTTTCAACTATTTGTCTGATTTAGTAATGTGCCCACCACAAAGTGTGACATTGCGTCATGTTCACGCCAAAGCTTAGACCATTTCATTAATGATTGTGAAATACATTATGCACACTTAAAGCTCCTCATACAAATCATCTATTAACACCACAACAACAGTGATGTTTTGAGTACATTGCTCTACATCATTGATTTATTTACACTCACACTACAACATAATTCCAGGAAATTTCTATATATTGTAGCTTTTTTGTTCAAGTTTAACATTTTGTAAAAGATGAACTACAAATAAAGTTTGAGTTAAATTATCAAGATTTCCAATGTGTCACCTGATATGCCACTGGCATTGATAATATTAGTTACCTTTTCCCAAGTCAATATCATATCATCAGCCCATGGAGGCTTACTAATAGTTTTATTGATTTAGTGATTAAGAGCTTGAACCTCCTGAACAAAAATGACTGTTTCCTCCTGTTTTAAGTTTGGCTCACAGTGCCAGTCCATTCCTTCTTGAGCCATTTTAAAATCGACAACACGCTGCGCCACAGGGGTTTTAAAGGCTGTTTTGATATATAAAAAACATGCACATGCATACATATATAATTGTGTTAGAGTCTAGGGCTTGAATTTACATTTGAAATTGTCCCAACAGTCAGAAATTAAGAAGACCAATGATCAACAGACCCTTATTTACTGATATTTTTGACAGCGAGGGGAAGCTGTGATCTAGATTCAAGTTGTACATTCAGGTTTTCAGTGTATTTCCCCCCTTGTTAGGCAGCCAAATCAGGGAATCTGGGCCAAAAATAGTTAAAAGTCAAATTTGTTTTCGCCTGTGCAAATTCATTCGCAGTATAAAGCCCCAGTTAATATGCATCATAAAACCCGTCCTGTGTGAATATGCATCAAAGTTAAATATGCCCATGCTAATATTCTAGCCTACAAGCAGCAGCTCTACGGCAAACAACAGATGGAAGGGCATCATCATTTAAGTAAACCATATTTATGAACCAGAGTATTGTGTATTTAACAAAACTACATTGAACTAGTAACATAATAAACTGAAACAAAGTTAAAGAACTGAAACATGGGAACAGACACTGAAGCATAGTTAAATTTATTAACACATGCTGATGCATATTCTATAACTAAAGCATCTCCTTGAGCTTCATGTTGACTTGATACTGCACTTTAAAATGAGGATCTATTCTCTTTTGAAATTAATGACAAAAATATAGAGCTTTTCTGTCACCCAGGGAAGGATCCATCTCAATGACTCAATTGTTTAAGTCATACCCATTTTTTTTTCTCTTTCACCTCAATATCATCTGGTTTTGACTTTTCTTTCTGGCAACCATGGCGCATGCAGATGCAGTGGGCCCGTAGTTCCTTCAAACCTGCTATTTTTTTTCCTTTTTAATCCTTTTTTGGCTTTATTGCCAAAAAATATCACCTTTGGGAGAAATACACCCGACCATATTGGAAAAGGAAGGATTAAGAGCATCTGATTTTTGAGACAATCACTGCCCACAGCACCTTCTGACTACCCAGCCAGACAAGCCAGACCACCCGGGAGGAGAGGGAAGAGAGCCAGGATAAGAACCATTAGTCCAGCTTGGACTCAGGACTGCTTCTGGCTAACGACCGGTTGCAGAAAAATGAAATTGACGAAATGGGACTCTCGCTGGCCAAACAGCAGGAAATCAGAGACTGTTGTGCCCAAGTCTTTGCAAAGATCTGTTTCTGGACTGTGAAGTCGACCATATTATGATCACTGTCTTGTTGCTGCTGTTTACATTCCACCTAAAAAGACTCTCAGATTTCCAGGGTGTGGGCATAATGCATGTATATATTTAACTGTGTCTATTGGTCTTTATTTATTTATTTACTTGTTTTTTGTATTATATTTAACTTTGTGAAGAACTACAATTTTCTATTTTCTTGTGCAACCCTGTATTGCACAACGAAGAATAACTTGCCTTGTAACTTGTACCTCTGTAAGACTTCTAGCCTAGTGTGGAAAAGTGAAGAATTCTCTTAAGAGATGATTTAAGCAGGCAGGCACTGCACTTTGACTGAACCCACCAGCTTCTGGGTGAGATGCCTTTGGTTGTGGTTTTATTGTATTGTCTTGGATAGCTTTTGTTGTCAATGTAATGCATGACCCAGACCAAAACTAACATGTCACTGAATGATTTCAAAAATTAGCAGCATGAACAGACATTTCTACCTTATTTTTTAAATGATAAGTCAAACACAAAGGTAAAAAGGTAAAGGAACAAAACGAAACGAAAATAAAATAAATGGTTAACTAGCAGCTTTGAGTTAATGTGATTTAATAACACTTTGCTCTAACTTCCCATATTTCCAATTTATGAGCAGTAAATAGTTGAATAACTGGCTTATGACACACCAAATGTTGTTGTAAACTATGTCAGACATAGCTTAATGTTAATTGATCTATTTGTTAACAACTACAACTCCTGTTGTGTACTGCATAAACATGATGACAATGACAACGTAGCAAAACTCAGTTGTAAAGATTAGATTTGTCTGCATAGAAAATTTAATAAAAACACGGTAAAATAAACAGGTAAAATGTCCCCATATGTGGGTGCAACTACATAAGTACATAGGTATGGGATGGCAAAAGAGAAAGATCGGCAGAGACAAGCACAGATATGAGAACATGATACATATAAGCTACAATTCTCAAGCTAAAAGAGTCAAGTACCTGTGCTTACATTGTTTGTTAATCCCAGCTTTTGATACATTCAATCAGTGAGTATATTAAGTGGGTGAGAAAGATCATCAGTGCATTCACCACATTTGATGAGCTATTCTGTAACAATAGACCAGCTATCATACGACATAACCAAATTGTGTCTATGCAAACTATGTGATTTAATTCAACACAGTCCATTCCCTGATACACTCATTGTAATGATCTCTGTGCTAACGACCCTTTTGATATTTCAACAGCAGAAAAAGGAGTAAACAATAAAAATCCACACTGGTGAAATGCAAGCTCCAAAATAATACTAAAGATGATAAAAAGGGACTTTATAGATTTATGAGTTCATATGAACCCTCTGGGGCCTGCAGTCTCTCTGTGCTCAGTCTGATTAATGGTTTTAGGATGAGGCTGACAAGGAAAAGGACTTAGGGATTTATTTACACAAAAAACTAAATGGTACATTCCACATGTGCTAAATGTTCTCTCTTTTTCTTTAGCTGTAATTACTTAGAGCATTTGAGGATGTGTGCACTTGATCATCAGTAGGTTAGAGACATTATGAGAGTGAGAATCATATCAAAGGTGCCGTGCAGTCGGCAATATCCAATACGTAAACCTCCCTGAGGGGTTGACTTCTCACTGCTCTGAGTTGAATAATGTTCCCTTACCAGTGGTTGACTGGTGTTTTTTTTCTTTTGTACTGACTGACTGACTTTTTTTTTGTTGCCATAGCATTGGCTGACTGATAATGCCGTCAGTTGTTCATTAAGAGCCAATCACAGCCCTGCAGACACAGAAACTTATGAATACGTAATGAAGAGAGATGATGGAGGGATGTGATTGGTAGGTTTTGCCGCAGGGAAGGAAAATGATTGTTCATACCTGACACACATTACAACAAACACACATGCACACTGACACACACACAAATATAGCAACACACATCCATTAGATATGCAAAGAAGCACACATATTGATAGCATAATCCGGTAAAAAGGGACACGCATACATACAGAAACCCTTACTGGTAATATACACACATATTTAAAGCAGAGGACCCTCAGCTGTGCAAGAGTGAGTTTAATCACAAATACAGGTAAGTGGGCACAGAATTCTATACAGCAGGAACGCAAGTACACAGACATGTGCGTGGACACAAATATGTTGCAAGCAGAGCACAATCCACAAACACACATTCACAACCAGGTGGTGTTGAGGGCTTGGCATTAGAGCAGAGTACATGCAGGGAAGAGTGCGGACTGAATATCTAATCAGTTTAATCCCCAGTGTTTACTGAACCACAGACATGCTGAAGATTTCATTTTACCTGTAGTAATCAGACAGAAACAGTAGAGAAAAAACTAGTATACCTCTGATCCAGAAGGAGCACTATGTCTTTTTCTTATCTTTCAATGATAAAATGAAAAGCTTCCAGTATGCAAACAGTCTTCAAGTATGTGTCTTCCTGAAACGCATAATAATTATTGCAGCACACAACGTCTGAGCTAAGAAATAGTTTCACAGATGCAAAATCACACTACATGCACAATACCCATAAGAGGAGGGAGTGCAGCTAAGTCATTGTGGTCCAAGCCATAGACATGACTTATGTCATCCACAAGGGGGCAGACAGGCTAACTGTAAGAAGCCAAATGTTTGACTACAGTATATTTTGAAGACCTTTTTTTGCATCAAATTAGAATTTATTGATGAAAAGGTACATTTTTATTTACATTCAAGAGGAAGACTGCTAAAAGGTGTTATATTGTTCCTATTTTCTATGC
>JAQLOL010000008.1:10119299-10131257 GCA_029783665.1 Naso thynnoides | reverse complement strand
TTCCTATTTTCTATGCATGGGTCATCGTAAAAACAGTCACAGGGTAACGGGTGGGTGGGGGCATAGGAGCAGGGTCAAGATCCCACTTACATACAGCAATCAGGAGATAGATGTGACATTTTCATTATGCTGATGTTGGAAGAAAAAATGCTTTCTAAACATTTCAAATTTGGATGCTGAAAGACACTATTGATTCAGAGGTGCTACCGAGAATTCAAACTGGGTGACCACTGAAGGTCAGCGAGGGCAGTCAGTCCAGCCAGTCCATCCTTTTTAACCACAAGATACATCCATTATGTTTCATCTTTCTGAAATAGTTTAATTAAAGTTTAAGAAAACCAACCTGGATAATTTCTAAAACCTGAGACAGACATTTCCTGCAGGTTCAAACAATTAAATTTCCTCGTCTTATCTGAACTATGCAGACCCATTAATTAATGATGATTACTGATGAAATAAAAAAAGGAACACAACAGCAGAAATATGCTTGATCAGCCCATCTTAATCCAGATTTCAGATGATCTTTTTCACAGGAAGTCTCATTGTATTGTTGCTTGTAGTTTGGACCGAAGGTGCCACCAACAGGGTTTTCTTAAACTGCTAATGTTAACTGCTTTTTATCATAATTAATAGAGTTAAATAATGTAAAATGTGTTAGCAAAATCACCAAAAATATGTGTTTTACCAAATTGTCCACAGGTACTGACAGTGTAAAAGCGAATTAAGCCAGAGCTGCTGTTCTTTCTGATGAAGTACGCGACCAATGTTGAACAGCTACTGTTTGAATCAACATAGGATTCGAATTTCATACTTTGGAGTTTACATTTTTCCTCTCTTTTACTTAAAAGCAGAAATACATAACTCTCAGTGGTTGTAGGTAAAAAGCAAAAATACAGAATTGTTATGTAAGGATGTGTGGGTTGTGTGCAAGCCTCCCATTGATTTGGTTAATTAAAATCTGCCATTGCAAAACCTTGTAAATGCACCTGCTAGCACAGTGTAATACTGATGGATTTATGTTTGATATTAAGGTGTGGAAGCACAAAATATGCCGTGAAATGCTTGGAGAGATCTCAAGATCAGTCGCTCTGCTTTCAGCAAGCACCGAATCAAGAGGTACAGTCCTGTCAAGCCAATCAACATCAGTGAAATACCTAAAGGGCTAAAGCATTTTGTGATTACAATACAAATACTGATATTATTGTTTGGTTAAAACAATAGGGATGCCAGCCCACAGTTCACCCAGCTCGATAAAAGACAATTATATTTGCACAGCATTGAGGCATGTAAAAGACAGTACCAAGAGTGCAAGTCCTTATTTTGAGAAAACAATTCCCTAAAAAGTTCAATGAGTTGTCCACAACCTGCACTATAGTACTTTTGCATTATACAGTTATTAATTTTACACATTATCAAATGATGCATTAAGAAAACAATCTCTGATGTTTGAGCGATAATATTGTAGCACTGGTGAAGTGTAAGGATCCTCAGACGACGTTGTGTATTTCTCTTTAAATCACATCCTCGCAGTCATCTTCAAATCTCACTCTCCACCCTGTTTGCTTTAAGTACTGATCACAGTTTTTTCTTTTAAGTCGATTTATCAGATTTAGTCATGGGGATTCTGGTGAAGTTAAAGTTCATTCTGTGCACTTGTTTCGTGTTTTCAGGTTAACTGTGACAACTTGACTTTGCAGCATTGCCAGGATCTCTCCTGCCTTACTTTTTCTCCCCCCTTTGTCTTCACTTTCTGTAACGTTAACATTAATTAATAAGAGCAAGACATTATTTCTCAGTGTTAAGACTAAAATTCGTACAGTAAATGGAACCACTGGCAACTATTCAATTGACTTGATGGCTGGCTAAAGGACCCGTTAACTGGCTGACTGCCAGACAAATGGCTGACTGACTGGCTGACTGACGAGACACTTTAGGCTTTTGCCTGACACTGTTAACCGAGCTACTTACAGTAAGTGCAACAGTACTAAAACTCAGATTGACCAGTGGATTGAGTGAATGACAATTACACTATAGGAATGTAGCTGATTTCTTGTCTGTGATGGTGTGCAATGAAATTCAGTTTAACAGGCTCCAGCTGAAAAACTGCAAAGCTGTCTGGCTAATTAAATTGTGTTTTATAAGGACGGGAATTGAGTAAAATGAAATTATACTGTGATGAAAATGTTGCATGAGAGAGTTATGAAACACATTTGGAAAGATTATTGATGGTTAAGGGTACATTTCCTCTACCAGTCCACTGTTGTACAATGACACAATTTAAACTGAATGCTTTAACTGATAATTAGTAATTTAATTGATTTTCGAGGCACAATACAGGGACAAAAGCAATATTATTGCACAACTGCAAATGGTCTCCCTATTGCATTATTGTTCTGCTGTTTTTACAGTACTAACAGAAAACAAGCAGTTTTTTAGTAAAGAAATGCCTTTGGAATTATCAAATAATCACATATCATTACTTTCCAACCTCCAAAAGTAGGAAATATTATACAGCAAATGTGCAAACAATGAACTTGACTTTACAAAACCTATAACTAACACAAACTAATGCATTTAGTAAATGATCCTTCACCTTGGAAGCAGGCCCTAAAGCTACACTACTGAAGGTAAGCTAATCACATGAGCATGCTAATGTTTGTAATCCCTATCTGACAATTTTGCCCTTGTGATGTTGGTTTACGAAAAGCGATAAAAAATGATTCAACATTCCATACATTCTTTAAAGGGAGCAATGCTCTTGATAGAGGCACATGCATATCACTTTGGCGAGTGAAGATATTTGAAGCTTGACAAGCCTGCCGTGCTTAGTTATGGCTGCTAAGCTATGATTAGAAAATCACTATGCAGGGAAGGAGTTTAGCACTGCCAATTTATCACAATCAAATCACATTTTCATCAAATCTCTATTACTAGGTTTGTAACAACCTTTCTATATCTGTAATTATTGCATATATTTCTAGATGAAGGAGCAGTTACCTGGATGGCTTTTGCCTACTTGCGGCTCAATAGCTGACTGACTCAGGCTCAATGAAAGCTTGTGTGACTCACTGACAGGTTTCCATGCCTTTTCCTCCAGTTCTTGTTATAAAAAAATTACATGGTGAGAATGATTTCTTGAAAAAGTATGACCCTGAAAATGATAAAAGTTGACCGATTTAAAGGGTAAATTCACTGTAAAATTGTGTTCTCATACATTATTCCTATAACTTCCCTTTTGACAACTCAAAGGTTTATTTGACAACATGAATCACTGGTTTCTAGCCATGGGGAAGAGCTGCTAATGTCCCTTTTTTTATTTAACAGGCAAGATGACTGAGAACACATTCCCACATCCAGCTGCAGCCTGTTTGCCGTGGGGTACGACCATACTGTAACACGCCTAATCACATCTGGAAGCTGGCTTGTTCTACCACAGTCACTATACATGGCAGTGTAACAGCTGGGTTTCAGTGGTTTGCTGCACTGAGTCCTTTATCACGATATGGCTGTTCCAGCCTGTCCACAGATTCAAACATGCAACATCTTTAATTTCCAAACAAGCTGCTGTCACTCCCGCTACCACCAGTCTATCATCAATATTTGATCCATAGTTACAAACATGCACACAAAAAAAATTCAAGCTTGTATCATAAAGAATCCAGTCTGATTCTATGTTGCAGAGTAAATGCCTTCAGGTCATAAATATTAATTATAGTAATTAAGCTTTCAGCAAAATTTTGAGCAGGAAGACAATTATCTTTCCAATATGTCCATCACATTAGGGATCCACCTCAGTTATTAGCTAGTGGCTTGAGAAGGAATTGTTTGCAGGTTTTCCTGTCAACAAATCATAATCTTTGCTGAGAGACATTTAAACAATTTACCCTGTTATGTCTCTCTCTGCTGTCACTGCTGTCTTTGTCACTTCAGCAAACCACCATCCAACTAACACCAATGCCAAAGTCCCCACTAACTTTTTCTAGTGTGCTCTCAGAATGGCTGCAATTTGATGAGTCTTAATTTGTATAAATGGATCTAACTGACAGGGTCAACTCTAGACAGAAGACAGAACTCTAGACAGAAGACAGAACATCTGAACATCATTTTGTATTCATGCAGTGTCCCTCCTTAATAGAATACAGTTTTCACATCAATGACTTGAGACTCTAACGTTAGTATAAAACAACCTAAATGAGAACATGTTGGACAACACAAGGATGATTTCTTGGGGACCTCCCACGTGGCATTTTTGCCTACAGTCCACAGTAATGACCTACAGTATATGAGCTGAATGTTTAAGCCAGGGCGTGATGACATGCTTACTTAGCTTGGGAACAGCCCCCAAACAACATATTATGGGTATAAAGATGATTACTACAGCTGTTCCCAGGGTGAGACTCTATATCAACCCTGATTTCATCTTGGCCTCCAGAAGTACTGCAGTAAAAACTCTTTAGCATGTTTCGAAACACACTCAGAGATCACTGATAGGCTTTCTATTTCTGTTCTATTAGGCTGAACTGAATCTTCAAATGCATTTGGTCCTGAGGTGAAAAGCATTTACTCTTGCTCAGAGATGTGGAAATAGCTGAATCATTTCTGAGCTTCAATTAAACATGCTAATGGACATTTAATGACTGCGCTTGAGTTAAGCTGTGAATGAGGCAGCAAGGAGCAGAGAGATAATGTATGTCATATTGACAGAAAAGTCTTTTCTCTGATTGACTCTACTCTCTTTTTAATACTATTTAATTTAAATACTCGTTTAAAAATGTTAGCAAATACGGATATTTGATCATTTCTTTGTATATCACAGGGCTGCCTGAGATCTTAATAAAATATAAATTATATAAATATGAAAGATTACTCTCTTTAACAGGAACACCATGAAATTAGGGATATTAGCCACCAGAGAGAGATATCTGAATTCAAATGGTTGATTTCATTTAGTTCTATCAAAATATTGCCTATGGCATGTTTTAAAAACTTGCTATTGTGAATGGCTTTAGAGCATCAATTAAGCATTCAAATGGACAATTAACTCTCTAAATATTGTTTGGCCATGCAGAGGAGCTGCAGGCTTTGTGTTACTAAATACACTAATACACCAACAGGCTCTCACTGTGTCCAAGAACACAGCCATCATCCACGCACACACTCACTTTCTCCTCATCTAAAGGAGTCCACAATGGTCATTAATGACAGCAGGACATTAAAAACTCTTAATTTTAATACTTGAATTACTAGCCAAACCTTACTGCCAAATTATTTGTCCCCTTAAACCCCTCCTTTTCTCTCTGGCTATCTCTCATTTTTTTTGCTTTTTCTCTGTTGGTTTCCGTTTCTCTTTATCTATTAATCTCTTCTCTGGATCTCTTCACTGTTTTACCACCTCCCCTCTCTCTTTTTCTCAGTTGTTTCTCGGTGAAGTTCTTTGTTTATTCCTCCTCTCTGCCCCTGCTTCCCTGCAAACTTGGATATAAATCATGAGGAGATTATTATCAATTCAGAACTTCATAATTTGGGTAGCAGGAGGAGGAGGAGGTTTTTATGAACTGAGTGGCTGACCTATAACACACACACACAAACACACACGCACAGACAGCTAGCTGGCAGCATCTAGAGCCAAACGTCTCCCTCTGAGGTCTCATAGCAGTGTCTTAGAAACTAAACTAACCCTGCCAAAGCATATTTGTTCATTTAGTCTCCAAGAGAAAATTTGGAATTGTGTTCACAGTGTTTTATTTTTTCACTAAACTAAACTAACTCTGCTCAAGGGCTTTGCCATTATAATTAATTCTACTAGAGACAAGCAAACTTGTGTAAACCAGAACAACATATGGCTTGAGGGGAACAACTACAATCAGAGAAAAAAAATTGTATTGACATAACGCCAAACTGTTTATAGTAAAGTTGAATTGATGAACATTGTAAGAACCCTAGTTAAACAGAAAGTAAATCTGAAGACTGTAGAACTTTTTCTTTGCACAACTTTTGCAGTTTCAGCAATGTTTCAAACATGCAGTTGACTTGTATGCAGACTTTAATGTGTAGGCCTTTGGTGATTTTAATATATACACACCTACCTACTTTTTACATGTTTTGTACAGTGCAGTTCTGACCATTTACCATTCTTTATTTCTTTACTTATTGTTCAGTTTGTTGTCCTCCTACATGTATGTCTATTTTCGTGTTAATACACTTACGGCAATGTAAAAGCAGTGTCAAATCTCTCATAAATGCTCACATACCGTAGTTGTTAAATAAAGCCGACTCCGTTTCTCATTATAAATGCAATAGAACACAGCAGTACTTGAAACGGAATAATATACAAAACATGATTTGATAATTAAAAAATGATTTAAGAAACACACGAATGTGTCCCTCCCAAAGAACTGCAAGTGGTTTTACAAAATATAAAACAACAGCAGATTCATCGATTGTCTTGTAATGGCAGCAACAGCAACGTCGCCATCAATATATTGATCTACCTTCACTGCAAACTGACAGTGTTTACTTGCATTTCTAACTTATGGTGAAGTTTTGTTAACATGTGCGGCAGATAAACTAAATTTAGTTACTGCATTAATTGCCCCGTTGGCTTGTTTCTGGAAATCTGCAGAAGCTAAAATTAATCTATATTTAATGGGGGAAAAAAATACTGCTATGAAGTAACTATTTACGAAATTCTGCAAGATTTTGAGGACGATATGTGAGCATTGGGTTTCTCATTAGCAGTAACCTTTTCAGCCACTCAACCCGCCCTTCTGCTAATGAGTGAGAACCAGTGAGGTAATGGAGATGACTGACAGCTGACAGGAAGTAGCCAATCAATCACAACCTTGTTAAGAACTCCACTAATTAATCAACTAACCTATCACACTGACACCCCTCATTAACATGTTGATTAACCTTTAAAACTAATTAAGATCAATTAAGATCAATTATACCAATTACAAGCAGATCTCAAGGGGAGTGGTCAGGTTGTCCGTCAATCAGTCAAGGAGAATGATTGAAAGAGCCAGGAGAAGACATGTGGAGAGAAGAAGCTGGCTATGGACAGAAGGAGAAAACTGTGGAGTGAAGAGAGATGAGAGGAGGAAGAGGATGAGATGTGTTGACTTAGGAGCAAGGGGGAAGAAAGGATAAGGTTGAATTATGATTTGAACTTTTATTTCTACTTTAAAATGTGTCTTCAAACTGCAAGAGAATAACAACAACACTTAGGCAATTAAAAAATCTGTGGGTGGTTGTTTTTATTGGTCTGGGTTGGGTTTTTTGTTTTTTTTCCACTGTGGAGCGTCAGCAAAGAAGTACACAGACATCCTTACAGTTTGATTGTTCTTTAAAAATAAACACAAGCAACACTAGCTGTGAAGCGTCATCTGAGGTCATAGTCAATCTTAGAAACCTGTCATGCCCACAGATTGGGAAATTATGCACAGTTAATAAGTTATCACCACTGAATTAATTGCAGTTTCAATTGCTTAACTGGCTTAATGACCAAAGTTGTGCAAGCTGCACACAGGACCAGTAGAGTAAACCTGTAATGTCAGTTATCTAAATGAGCACTAAGTATTTTGGAAGAGAAAAATAAGTGGAATTAAACCGTAAAACACACTAATTGAACTTTGTGCAGTAGCCCAATCCATGTTCAGATAAAGATATTTTATTCATTAGAATTCTGGTAAAAGAGTTGGAAAACAGTTATAAAACATTATTTTCAGATCGATACTAATTTGCAGTTTAATCGCCAGATTTGCAGTCAGTGTAACTGACTTGTCAGTCTGAAGGAAGATGAATATCAACTTAAAGATGGTAAGAGAGCTTTCTCAGTGACAACAGATGACTGTAATCACTGCTGAAAGGAGCCGTAGTCTTTAACGGTGTGACAAAAATAGAGACAAAAGGAGTCAATATTTTCTCTTTGAAAATAGAGCGGTACATTCAAAAACGTGTCATTTTTAACCGACTTTGAAGATGATGTTTATTATGTCTTCTCAGAACATCACTTGTAAACACTAACACAGGTGTCTTAATACTAAACTACAAACAGGGCCCAGTTTTTAAGACTAAAACATGGCGACAGTCTCCTCAAAAAGGTGGCATTTTGGATGGACGCTTACCTAATGTTTTTTCTCGCCTAAGTCTGCTTGGCATTTTCTTGACTTGCTGTGAACTTGAATGTCCTGAAGTGAGAGGCGAGACGCAGCAGGGAGCGTGTCCATAATAATCAAGTGGCACAGCGCAATTTAGGTGTCAAGCATGACTGTGATCTCTGGTTGTGCTGCCTGCCTACTCAGACCAGGTCAATGGCATATGGAGGAAGGTAAAGTGTGTTTTCCACAAGTTTACACTAGTGTAACCTGACAGCAGCAAACATAACATTATGGCAATAGTTTATGGGGAGAGCTGATTGGTTGACAATAAAACATGCACTAATGGTGCCTGGCAATCACACTTTGTTTCCAGCTGTGCTACAGGTGGGCAACATGCCTCTGGACATTAAAATACCAAGCAGCTCCACACAGTTTGTACCTTGTGATGTTGAATGGACTTGATGCAGCATGTACTAGAAATTTTTATAAAGGGGCCCAAAGTTTTTAAAGCAAAGAGCCTTTTTTTGAAAGAAAGAACAATAAATGATCTGAGATGAAAAATAAAACGAGTATGAAAAACAAGTATATGTAAAATAGAAACCTAATCTGTTCCTGACTGTCGGTGTAGTTTTCCACATAGTCACCATTTATTATCCATGCTTAGAAGCATGAATGTTGCCAAATGAATTTCCCTCATGTTTTCCACCAGTTAGAGTTTGTGTCAAAGAAATCTTACTGTATGTCTGTGTGTCTATAAGCAGATACCCAAGAGAGAAAGAAAGAGTAAAAGAGAGAGAACGAGAGATGCGGACAGATGGACACAGTGAGAAACTGTTGTGGATAAGCGACAGGAAGATTGGAGTCAACAAGCGTAATTAAAGGGAGTTAGAGGCAAGATGATGGAAAAAACTGTCAGTCAGTCAGTCAGTAAAAAAAAAAAAAAAGCAGCACAGAGAAACAGCAAACCAACAAAGGCAACCAAAAAAAACGAAAAGAAAAGCTAAAACAATAAACTTCAAAGACCCTCCATCAACAAACACAAAGACATATGAAGATATGTATAAAGAGTCCGTTTATCATAAATAAACACTACACATTTATGGTTTATCATAAATAAACACTACACATTTATGCATATTCGTGAAAATTCTGACACCTGTGTTTAAGGACATAATCACATTTTGCCCATCTTACCTTGATAATGTGCGCTGAAACCACGGTAACGGTGGTTGCCATCAGTCACAAAATGTAGTCGGAGCCAATTCTTGTTACTAACAATAGGAGAGGGGACATTACTGCCCGACAACCTACAACAAAAGACAAAAAGAACATTTTTAAGAATATAAAAATGCACACACAGACACACACCAGCCTAAAAAACCTTGGCAATTTGCCCTTTTTTTCTACCTATTCTCACAATAGGTCTTTGAAGATCAGGCACAATGATCAAGTTTTGCAGATATTGTATGTCCTCGCTATAAAGGCCTTGAACAGACATTGCTTTCTTTTAAAGCCAAAAGTACAGCCTATGCACATACACATGCATGCTGAAGTATATTCATGTTTTTGATAAAGCATGAAACCCTATAAAAATGTATCCTTTCATAACAATATATAGCTTTGGTTTGTAAAACAAGGTCATCAAGCTGTAAAAATGACACTGCAACAGTCACTAAAAATCATCCCAACATATAGTTACTTTACTAAAGACTTATTTTAACACTCCATCCTGACTGCGTACAATCAGTTTGTGTGCATGCGTGTGTGTGTGTGTGTGTGTGTAGCTGCTGTCTTGAGTGATGAGAACGATGTCAGGTATATTCCTTAAGACACAGACTAAATTACGCACACCGTCGGGACTACACTGCCCAATGCAACGAGTCTGTGTCTGCAGCTCCTCTAAAAATAACTGGGGATTATGCTGCATGGGATTTGACCCATCAATTCTGATTGCAAACTCAATTTTCATGGTAGTTTTTAAGGGTGTAGACTGAAGCTGGTGTTGTATTGGACCACATTATACTGAATCTTCCAATTCCCAATATTTTGCTGCCTACTATTAGACTACATTATCCTTAACAGACTGGTAGATGCAAAATGACACAATTTCAAAAAACTACTGGATTGTAAAACTGCAATATGCCACCATTACCAATATTAGCTCTTTCTGCATTGAAGCACTCTCATGAACTGAGGCTTTGATGGTGCACAGCACTAGTAGATGTGGCCCAATTTGCAACTCTTTCATCAAGTACGAGGATAAGTTCCCTTAATTGGCTGAGGAAATGAACAAGGCTCTTGTGGTTGGCAAAGTGAAGGGTGTTAGGTCACCGTTGGCAGCCGTAGAAGTGGGGACTGCTTTCCAGTTTATACTTAGAGAAGAATACACCCTTGTTCATGTACAACTTCAAATCTCTGCAGCTCAAATACAATCTCTTCTGGCAATAATCCTCCTCTATACATCACTTCTTTGATGGATGGTGCTTTCATCTTGTCGCATCAGCCAACAGGTGCTGTTCTTCCCGTTACATTTTCATAGCGTAATATCATCTCGGCTGTTGCATTTGAGACACAGGAACACACATACGTTCACAGTGTGGAGTATGAAGTGGACTGCCCTCTAATGTTCGCTTGTACACTTCTATAAACCCCTGCTGTTAACCTTCGCAGTCCATTAATAACAACAACCAACACTCATGCTGGAAAATGCATACACACACACACGTGCATGAATAGTGGCATTGCAGTGTATGTAACCCATGCCCTCTAATAACGGCGGCTTTAAGTGGAGCATAAGAATGCTGAGAAGGTGTTTTAGTAGGTGTGTCTTTGTGTTTGTTGGTTTGTGTGTGAGTGTGTGTCTAAGTGAGACAGAGAGGGTCACCTTGTGCCCTAGATCAGTAGGATACCCTGATGTCTGCTATTAGTCACTCACACACATATACACATACGAACACTCACACACAAAGTGGTTTCACTGGCTCACATAGACACACAGTAAATATACTGCCAACAGGGCAATACGATTACACGACTGTTAATGTAGGTGAACAACATAGACACTTAACTGTTTCCACATGATGTACTGAATGTTTGTGCAAAATGTTTTCTATTCAAAAATGCTTTAAATTTAAGTTTTTAAAAAATCTAAAAAAATAAAGACATATCCTCAGTCTCCACCTACATATGTCATGACATTTTTTTTCATGCACTCTGGGTGAAAGTAACGCTGTAGTAGCAGGAAATCAAGCTTAATTTATTGGGATTGGGGCATCAAAATTACCCAGTTTTTAGTACAAATTCAGTACAAATTACTGGGGTGTAGCAATACATCCATCGTATCAATGTATCAGTTTATATTCCTACAATCAAACTACATTGATGGGTAAATGGCAAATTATCCCTCTAGCGAGACTTGTATCGATCAAAAATTGTTTTTCAAAGCGTAAATTGATTGCATCGATGCTAAGGATTTGTGCCTTGTTTGGCACATCAAACGTTACATGGATGTATTTTTCTCCCTTATAATGGTATATGGTCAGCAACACAAGATGAAATAGAAAATGGTGAAATGATGGATTTTTTCAGCACTGTAAATAGTTGTAAATGTTACACTGGCTTAATTTCCAGCATTCTGGCCATGTGTATTGCGTCAGCAGTGTTGCTTCAAATAATGGCAGGAAAGTACAGGGAGGACAGAGAATGAGGGATTTTCAGTCGGCGTTTGCGGTTCACACAGTTTGAATAGAAGCCTTACACTGAATGTGCAGTTCAGTGTATCATGCTTTTCCAGCAAGCATGGAAATAGGCATTTTCTTTTTCCCTATTTTTGTTTTTTTTTTTTTTTGGGGGGGGGGGG
>JAQLOL010000008.1:10101511-10112579 GCA_029783665.1 Naso thynnoides | reverse complement strand
TCACTTTAAGTTGTCTGTGTGTGTGTGTGTGTGTGTGTGTGTGTGTGTGTGTGTATGTGTATGAGTGCATAGCCTGCAGGATGGCACAGTAATCAGAGCAGAGACAGACAATGGAAGACAAAGTGGGAGAAAAAGGGGACAGACACAAGGAGAGGGAGCTGGTGTGTTTATTATTATTACATCACATTATATTATAATATCGGCATCCCAGCTACTGACACTACCCTTTCTAAACACATTAACACAAGCCCAGAAAAACATGCAACCCAACACAGACATAAACACATGCATATACAGACTGGGTGTATTATGAGGAATGACAATGACAGCATATTCATGATGGTAGAATTAATTTACTGTGGCCTGAATGAACTACACATCTTGCTCCAGTGGTGCTCAAACTCTGGCCTGGCCCCTCAGGTCTGGCGTAGCACCACCTGGAAAGGTTATTTGCGGTGGGAATGGTAAATATAAATTGTCCCTGCCTAGCAACAGCGACCTGCAAAAACACTGCTCCAGTAGTACTGAAATGTTTCTGCTGTATTTTTGTTTGTATTTGTGTCTGACAATGTGTAAAGTTATTCTTTATGATAAAAAGTATATAGTTAACATTTTAGTGTCACAAATCCTTCCTTAAACATTCTAATTAAGGATAAAGTTAAAAGGACTGGCCATTTTTGAACCAGAGAAATGCATTTTGCAATCTCTGCGAGCAACAGGAAAGCTTTTGTGCGACAGTTGAAAAATAAAAAGATCAAATGCTTTTTAGATTATCTAGACTTAATTTTGTCATGGTGCTCTGTGTAATTAAGTGCAAAAGTTGAAGATGCCTCAAAGCCCTCAAGTGGAGGTGACCTATTTTGTTTTGTTTTGTTTTTTTAAAATCCCAAATCAGTTTGTTTAACGTGACTTTGTTTGCATAAACACTATAATCTAATTATCATACACTAATCTAATTATAAACCTTACTTCGATTTTCTAAAAGTAATTTGATTAAGCTGTTTACTCGCATAGCAGAAGAGGATTTGTCTTAATATAGTCATCTTAATGCAATCTTGCGTAGTGTTTGTTGATTGAATTTATGGTCATGTGCCTTTTTTCCCTTACAAGCAGATACATAAGTGAATTTAGAAACTGCCCCCCTGCCTTTTTGCAGGAGCTCTGATGTAACAATTCTGCAGTTATTCCACATTTCAGACATTATGCCAGCTATAAAAAAAGACAGAAACTCTAAAAATGGACATTCTCATATACTGGGCAAGCTGCACAGCCTGGGAAAACTCAGATGGACGGGCTTAGTGAGCATATGGTGCTTATATCTCTGAGCGATCCCCCTATAATGCAACTAATTTCACAGTTCTTCACACTTTTTATTCCTTCAGTAAATACTCTCTATATGGTCCAAGTAAAAGAAACAGCAGATTGAGTTGTTTACATGGCATAATCAAATTGTATTCTCATAAAACCTTATGTACAGTTAGCAACTGAAGGCTAAAGTTTCTTTGTAACTGTCAGTCTCCGTCTGTCTTTCTCAGTTCCTCTCAGTGTCTCCTTCTCTTTCTTTCTACAGCTGCTTTCCTCACCCATGAGTCCTCCTGATGGCTTTCTCTTCCTGTGTCCCTCCCTCTGTTCCTTTTATTTCTCTTTCCACCTCTCTTCTCCTGTCAACTCTCATCTCACCCCCCCCCTTCTTGTTCCTATTTCTGCACCTCTGCTTACGTCTCCTCCCTACTCCTCCCTACCCCACCTTCTTACCTCTCATCTCCACTTCTTCTCTCCTGGCTCCTCTTGTCACCCCAATTGCCCTTCCCGCTCCTCTTGTCTAGCCATTCCTCGCCTGTCTGCTGTCTCTTTGCCTCTCTTGTCTTTCTCTGCATGACCTGACATTGCCCCCCTAAAACACTATGACACCTCTTTGGCTGTCTTCTCACTTTGCCCTCTCCTCTCCTCTCCTCTAGGTTGGCTACCACAAATGAGACGCTCCTTAAAGATTTGTGCAATTTTTCCTAAATCTCTGTAGGTGTTGGTCAATACTGGGGTAAATTTGTTTAGACACATGAAGACAACAGACTTGCAGACAGACCAAAATTATACCTTGGCCAACCAGAAATTGGATACAAAAACTGATGCTCCTGGAGACACAGTGTGAAGGTCACTGGCATAACCTGCAAACCCCAGTGTTGCATATAGAGTCACAGAAAGTTACTCTGCACCATGAACTTGTTTTCAAGATCTCAATGAGAGTCATTTGGCTTGTGAATGTGTCTGGTAATAGATTCTCTGGAGTCCTCTATGACTCTGAAATAAGTGGTTGATGTGATTTGCAGGAGTTCATTTTGGGGGAAAAGGAACAAGAAAAAGAAAATCCTTTTATGTGTGTTTGAGGTGTTATCTTTCTCTACAGTGATGAAGATAGCTATGAATTCTGATGCAATAATGGTTGCTACACATTGCCAGAGCGATGCAGTGGAAATTACAGCCATTTTAAAAATATTTACCTTTCTGAATAAAACAAAAACATAAGAGTGAAACTTTTGAAGAAGTTTTAAGTCTAACCTGAAACCTACAAAGGTAACGCAGAAGAATGCAGCAAAGGTAATGAAGTTTTAACCTTTTGTTTCCTGTCTTAAAAGAATGTAATCATCAACATGTGCGTATGGATTAAGCGTATAATTACATGCAGTTTAATACATTATGAGCAGTGATGATACCTTTTAAGATTTGTACACTGCCTCATTTTCATCAGCTTACAGGTATGCAGGCATTTTCTTCTAAACGCAGTTCTGCTTACATTTAGATTTCTTTTCATCAGAAGCTCTGTGCGTATCCTTGAGGCCTAAATAATACATGCACTCATTCAAAAAACATTTGCAAAGGCAACTTTTTTGAAAAATGTGAAACCAACATTGTTTACAACCATGTTTGCCAGCTTGCCATCCCAGCATTTTTCTGGCGCAGGTCCATGTTTTCTCGAGGGATTACTACACCTGTCAATCAGTGGAAAAGTGTGAATAGCAGCACTAATAGCAGGAAGGTATGTCATCACCCTGCTTGTGTCAGTACACTGCATTCTCATGTGATTGCACCAAGCGCAAACAAAGCAATGACAGCTCTTTAAAATATAGCCCTATAGCACCTGTGGTCATGGACTCCACAGAGTACCTTTAAATCCTGACACATGAGTTTTTACTCCTGAGGTGTTTCTGACTGAAAATTAGGATTTGGATTCAGACATCTGGAACCAGGCCACCCTTGCTCCCTTTTGTGTGTAAGTGTGTGTCCCTGTGTCTTTAGAAACATTTCTGAAATAATCTGATATGTGTGTTTGATTGTTTCGTGTGTATGTGTGCATGGTGTGAGAAACAGAACAGGGGTGTGTGCTTGTGTTCAAGGTCAACATTCCATTTCCAATTCTGGATGGTGCTTCTATCCCAGCACCCTCTTTGCCAGCAGCATTGATTAGCACTCGGCAAGCATAACATCACGCGCTCACATCAGGCACACGCATGCACACACACACACACCCGCCCCCTTAAATTCTCCATCTCTCACACACACCTCTTTTTGCATTTTTTTTTAACATGTGTAAAGAATCAGAAATTGCTCCACTTGTCAGATTTTTCGTGCAGAGTCACTCAAACGTGATGTTTTATGATGCTTGTATAGACTGAACAGACACAGACGGAACACTACAAAGCTGAGTCAAGCAAACGAACAGACCAATTTCAACACTTTACAGCAGGCCTATTCAACTGGCGGCCCGCGGGCCAACTCCAGCCCACGAATAAAGTCAGACTGGCCCACTGATCGTCTTCTAAAAATTTATCTATAAATAAAATCTTGTGAATGACTGACATTTTTGCCACAATAACTGCTCCAAAACGGCAGAGAGTGATTCTGTCATAAAGAATATCTTCCAGCCCCTGCATTCTGTAGCAACCTTAGCATTGTATAGGGATGGGAATTGAAACCTTGTCCCATATTTTTCCAAAGCCCAAAATCAATAATATTTGAGCTCATCAATAGAGCGATCGAGTTTAGTGGGATCTACAATTTAATGAGTCAAGTCATTTAAATCAAACCACTTGTGCACAAACATACATCACCTGTCTAATACAGTTGCTAAATAAAACGTAAAACTGAGTTGCCAGTGAACAGGTAGTAAGCTTAAAGAATTCTTGTGGTGTTTTGAATGCCAGGATAACTAAATATGCAAAAGGAGAAGTTTAGTCCAAACAAGTTCACATACAAAAAAACGAGAACAAATACAAAACCATAGTAACTATCCGGGGGGTACCAGAACGAATGCAAAGGATCATGAAAAAACCCAGAATAGACACAGCAATAAAACCACACACAAAACTACAACAGCTTCGAGTTCACCCCAAAAACAAAACGGAACAGGACAAAAAATGCAACATAATATATGAAATACCATGCAGATCATGTGACAAAACATACATAGGAAAAACGGGAAGAACGTTTAACACAAAGAAAAAATTACATCGAAAAGAATGTGAGAACGAAACCGCGGGCGGACTCACATGAACAGAAAAAGAAAAAGCGGAACAAGAAAACCTAAAATCAGCCATATTAGATCACTGCAAAAGGAACAATCATATTATGGACTGGAACAACGCAAGGGTCATCAGATCGGAGAGCAATAAACACAAACGCAGGATTAAGGAGGCTACTGAGATCAGGAAGTGGGCCCAAAACACCATCAACCGGGATGAGGGGCCATTCATGCTCTCCCACACCTGGGACTCGCTTCTCCAGAGACCGTCGGACGACAGGGGGCGTGACAGGCCTGGTAGATCTGACAAGTCTGTCAGGCTGGTCACGCCTACAGGGAAGCACAACTGATAATGGCACGTCACACTAACGTAGGATGACGCCTCTGAGGAAGACTGCAGACGACAGTCTAAACATGTCAAGGTAAATACATCCCCTACTCATGTCTGATAAAAAAAGTAACTATTTAATCATGCAAAAGGAGAAAGCGAGATGCAACTTATGTCGCACCTCCGTCCTCCACATTATTCTTCAACTTAAGGATAAGAGCTAGTTATCAAACTGAATGATTTGACCTAAAGTTACACATTGTGATGAGTTCAAGGTCCTGTCAGGAAAAAGACTATTAGGGAAAAATAAATAAAATGTTATCATGATGTGTTCAAATGTAACGTAAAGAAAAAGAAAATGTAGCTTTTGATGAGAAACTTGAATCAACAGTTTGAATAAGAAATGGGTTGCTTTTTCTACCAACAGGCCTATAAACAGGTATTAGAGATGAAATTATGACGGTATCAATAAAAACCAATGATCCTTATCCTTACAGTTGTATCTAGTTTATATGCATTCATTATGAGAATAATAGCTAGGGTAATGTCCAGCCCCCGGACACTTAGCTTTCTGAAAATGTGGCCCCCTGAACAATATAGTTGAATAGCCCTGATCTATGGTTTAAACTGACAACGGCCAAACTTCAACACAGCAAAGCAGCCGTGACATTAACCCTATGATAGAAAACAACAACTCTGCAGAAACACCACCATCACATTACAGAGCTTCATGAAACAATCTGTGTGCTCTCGTGCTAAAGGAACACACAGAGAGGGAAAAAGAAATGACAATATAATTGGAACAGAGCAGAGAAGAGATGAGGCTGTCGATCAGGTTGAACTGGTGTAAAGTACACTTTGCTCTGCCTGATCCTGTTGTCTTGGCATCTTTTTCTCCCTTTGGTGACTAACTTCAAGTCATCTGTGGGCCCATTAAAGGAGACTTTGGTTTAAATGTTTCGTCTCGCTCATAGAGCTCCTCTCATAGTACGAGTGAAACTAGCAATACCACAGTTAGACATACTGTTGTGACGAAGGGGTCCTGCATTCAAAGTTTTCCTCGACCTTGACCAAAGATTCTTTCAGTGTACTTATAGTAATCCCCCCACAATCTTAACATATAACAGTCCTATTTTATTTGATGATTATGTATTGTAATAATCATCTAAATCAACAAAGTTCAGAGTACAGTTCACATGCAAATATTGTACTCTGTGCAATATTTGCATGTGAACTGTAGTAGAGTAGAATTATAAAGTAGCAGAAAATGCAAACTACAAATACTTTGAGTTAAATATGTTTCGTTACTTTCCACTCAGAGGTTAAAGCTGATGCGACAAACGTAGCAACAACGTCTGTGATTTTTTTAGGAGGGAGGAAGGTTGTTCATCTGCCCAAACTACTCCGACAGCCCGGGTGGCATACCGATTACTCAGTCATCCTGCACCACTCCTCATCATTACACACGGCTTCATCACACCTGCTGTGACTCCTCGGCCTCCGTTCAGCCAGAGGAAGTAGCAGTTACAAACGCTGCACACGCCGAGCGCCTATTTCAGCTGCTGGATCTTGTTTATCTGCACATGCAAATGGAAAACATGCGAGCGATGGCACACAGGAGCTCGCTGAGGAGAACATCTTTTCTTAAAACATCAATTTGTATTATTTCTGTCACTGATACAGAAGAATTAAAGGTTGTAGCCTTTAGATTTTTAGATCACAATTTGGGGGTTGAGTCCTTTAAAGTGCGTTTAGTTTGATTTAATTAAAACTCAGGAAGTCTTCAAATGTTTTTTGCACCTGCTACCTGCTTTTATCTTCTCACACCATTCACACAGAATGGTAGACGCAAGTGTAGACAAACTGAGCAACATTATCATTATTAAGAAAAATGAACAAATATATGCAGATATGCATTTGAAAAATTTGGAGACAAGTAAAAACAACAACAAAATTTAGAACAAACAGCTCAAAAAAGACATATGTGACGATGTTTTATAACCCTGATAACTGTGTGAGAATTGAAGTTTTGCATTATTTCAGAAGTCTGTAACCAGTCAAGAGATGTTCAGCGTGGTCAAATTAAAACTGAGTTTTCTTATCTGAGTGGTAGAGCCGGCTGATAGGGCCTAAAATTAAAACCCCTGACTTTTTCACAACAAATTTGTTTTTTAAATTTAAAACTACAAAAGACAAACTAATTATTTCTAACAATCATGAATTCACCTATTGGGAATAGAGTGCAAAACTAGCTATAACCAAACTAGTCATAAAAAAACAATAAAAAGAATTATTATTATTACTATCATTATTAATAATAATAATAACAAAAGTTTGATCAAACAAAGATGAATCCCCAAATTTTGGCATTAATAAAGTGCCAGCTGACCTTTTCCAAACTTCGCTGAGAGGCTGAAGAGAAAATTGATTTTCACAATTTTGATTTTTTTTTTTACGCTGTACAAAAAGATTCTTTTCAATTTCGATTTAAAGTCGATTCATTGCACAGTCCTACAGAGTGGTACCGAGAGTAGTTTTTATGGAGTGGTACCATCCTAAACGTCAAATATTTCCATTGGTTTTTGTGTTGATGGAGGTCTGTAAAAGCAGTCAAACTTCTGTAACTGACCCCACACGTATGTAACATACCTGTGAGGGAAGTAAGGAGGCGTGTTCCACATGTTGGGAGCAGACGGAAAGCTTCCTCACCTTGTTCAGTTTACAACCTGGGAAGCAAAGGCAACAATCAAGCCCAATGGTTACGTGTCATTCTTGCTTTTCATACATGTATATTCTGTATCTATCATTATGATTTTCATGCACATTTTACACAGTTAGGTTTCGGTTTACCTTTTGTTTGTGTTTTTATCTGTATGTTTGTTTATCTTCCTTAAAAAATTTCTCCTGAAACTGTAACGTGAAGAGCAAAATGAATAAAGCCCATTCTGATTCTGACTGTTATCACATTTCTGTTTTCAGTGAGACTCATTTCTTGTGAAGGAGAGACAGGAAACTCTTTTTAGATCGTCTTAACAGTAATAATTTGTTGCAGTTATCCAGGAAGTGGAGAGAGAACAGATGTACTCCTGTGGATGCTGACATCGCTGGTGACCTTCCTCACAGGCGGCTGATGCTAACGCACTTTTATAACTGAACTAGTTCCTCCGTTAGTGGCTAACATCCAAAAAGTTGTTGTGTTTTGTAATTGGGGAGCTGAATCATGTCAAGACAGAACAAACTACAGCGAGGAAATCTCTTGTTATTTCTCTGCCCTAAAACTGAAACTACAGATGAGCTTTGTTTACTCCACAGTTAGATGGATGTGAAATGTTCAATGGATGGAGAAGCTGAAGGTTTCACTTAAAAGATAAAAATGTATGTGTGCATTTATTAGAGAGATTACTGTACCCCTGTGTCGTTCTCTGTGTGCTTTTACTTAGATTTCAGTTGTGTGTGTGTGTGTGTGTGTGCACGCGTGCCTGTGTGTGTGTGTGTGTGTACATAGTTAATTACAAAGACAAGAGAACAGTGGAGGAGCAGGAGGGGGTTGTAAACACACAGCAGGGAGGCAGAGGTGGGGCAAATAATGATCTGAATGAGTCATTTACACGCCCACAGGTCTGTTTGTGTCTATTTAGCTTCATTATTATACTGAGTTTACTGTGATACTGCTGCAGACTATATGCATGCATTAGGGCTGCAGCGTGTTATTATTATTCCCATTATTTGACATTTTTTCAATGGAAATGAAAATAATCACTAGTTGCTGACAGAAAATGCGCATAAGGTTTCTCCAGAGCCCACGATGCTGCATTTAAACGACTTTCTTTGTCTGGAAAACAGTTAAAAACTAAAAATCTTCTGTTAAATTCCATGCAGGCCTCAGTGACAAAGACAGTCAACAAGTCCTCACAGTGAAACGCTCCCGGTAATTTTCAGCGAGAGGCCCAGTGCATAGACAGGATGCACTTGTTTTACCAAATGTTTGCGATGCGGTTTGCCCTTTTTTTTTTTACCAACCTGACAAAATATCCTCAAAAACCTTTAAATCTTCCAATTTTAGCAGGAAATCAGCCGAACAAAAAGGAAGAGGAGGCGTCCAAACATGTCTGCTGTTAAACAGTTTTTTTTTTTGTTCATTGAAAATTATGCACAAAAATTCATTTTTCCTGCAGTGTTCATGCAGCTCCAGGGGGAACGTGTGCAGGCCATGTGAGTGCATAGCTGCCCTTCTCCCCCCTGCTCACACACACTCCTCACCCCCCCCCAGTTTTCCTCCCCTTGTCATTTGCACCGTTTCCCCCACACCTTCAAGCGGAATGGAGGAGAGGAGGAGAGAGAGGGGGGCCGAGACAGAGAGAGGGAGAGGAGGGGTAAACCGGTTCGGCAGGTAAACGGAGGCCTAACCCGGCTCCGCTCTCTCCAACTTGTTGTCACCGTTATTTCTGACGCGCATGCGCGCTGGCGCCTGTTTCCTGCTTTTCAAATGAGTACCTGTGCTGCTTTTGACCCACCTCTGCCGAGTGTGTGTGTGTGTGTGTGTGTGTGTGAGTGAGTGATCAGGATACACTCTGCCGTTTTTTCCCCCCCTCCACCCACTCTCACACACTCCCGTTATTTCAGGGCGCTTTAGGTGATATTCGGCTTTACCTGTCCGGGGTGCACACCTGAGCGGACTCACCTGTCCCCTCCGACGCCGGCAGACTTTTTTTTTTTTAAATTTCGTTTTCGCTTCAGAGCAAGAAAGAAAATCAGGTTGTGACAAAGGTGTGTGAGGGATTAACGGGGGTAGAAAAGCGGTTCACGGTTCGCGAGAGGAGCAGAAAGGTGCGAAGGAGGAAGGAGAGGAGGCGAGCGACACCTTCCATTTTTCCTTCTACTTTGGAGTTTCCTGCTTTTGTGACTTTTCGCTTGACTCCGCGTCGCGTCGCGGAGAGCGGCTCCTCTTCAAACCTCCCGCACAGGACTGTGTTTCCCCTGAGCATGCCGAGGGCCTTTCTGGTGAAAAAGGCGAATGTTTCGCCGGGAAAGCGGAACTGGAGTGAACTCCCAGATCACAAACGAGGGGACGTCTACATCCCAGGTGAGTCCACGCGGCTGTAATGAGCCGAAGGCCTGTGTGTTGATTAAATAAAGCGTCCAGAGGTAGACTGTGGCGAGTCCCGGTGAGTCTGTGGGCGCCTTTACGCACGGACTTGTGGATTTAATGCGGTTTTTTTGATCAGTCATGAGTGTGTGGCGAGAGGGGAGGGGGTCGGGTTGTGATTGTATAACGGGGCGGCTGCAGTCCGGGGCCACCGAATAACGGGAAACGCAGCGAGTCGTGTGGCGACAGCGGAGGCTTCGTTCCTGGTTGTGCGATGAGTTTGCGAATTTTCTCTTTGGACTGATTTCGATTTTTTGTTTGTTTGCGCCAAAATAAAAAACTAATAAACGCAACATGACAGCTGAAAAGTCGGCGTTTGTTTCTATCTCATGTCATGTAGCAGCTTATTGTGGTGTTATGGCCCGTTGCTTTTCGCACATTGACCTTCAACCCCAGATTGCAGCGTTCTTCCTTCCTCAGATTCAGTAGCCAGCCGCGTTACGTCGCCCGCTCGGCCTGTTATACAGCCACCTGACCCGACCGGTCCACTCATCCCGGCCTGGTGGCAGCAGATTGAGTTTGTGGTTTTTTGGTGAAACCTTGATGGAAATGATCTTAAACGCAACTCGATGTCACAACCTCACATGAACAGAAGCTGTGAGTCCAGAGACGCTGAATTATTTGCCCACTTTGACTCAAAGTCTGACATGTTTGCGTTGCACAGTCTAATTTGGGGGTTAACTGTCAGGTTGAGCCTCCTCGGCTCCAGTTATGTTGTTTTTACATTTAAATGACAAGTGAGAAGATTCCAGCAACTCTTCCTCGCTCTCTCCTCTTGAGAACAATCCCCATTGTTGCCACCGGCGGAGTTTTTATTGTAAGACCATGTGGGTATCAGATAACAAGTAACGGACTACACCCTTAAACCTCTCAGTCGCTCTCCTTCTCTCTCCCGCCCCCCTCCCCCCGTGTCCTGTTTTCCTCCACATCTCATCCCCGTTAACTTTTAATCATTGACTTTTACATCCTCTCTGCTGTTAGAAACCGGAACACTTGGATGAAACGAGTCGTCTCTTTGCTTTCAGGGGGTTTCGAACGCGTGAAAAAGAACCAACAGCTTGTTATCCTGTCAAAATAA
>JAQLOL010000008.1:10049689-10088154 GCA_029783665.1 Naso thynnoides | reverse complement strand
CACTGTTACACGCTGTTACACACACACACACACACACACACACACACACACACACACACATATACACACAACTAGTGACCATGCTGACCTTCAGCTCCTCCCACCATCTGTCCACAAATCAAAGAACAGATGCTGTCTGCCAGTCAACTAACAACCCAGCATTTGGACCAATTAGGGCAGAAGAGTGATTTAATGTTAGATCACCAGAAGGAGACATAAAGAGAGAATGCACTGACTGATTGATTGATTGATAACTATAATTATTCTAACAGTAGCCTTAGGACTTTGCCTTGTGGGATCATTTGATTACTGGTAACAGAGTGAAATAAAATTTAATCCTCATTATATAATGATTTTTTTCCCTTCCACTCTTGACACTATTTGACCCCTACATGATGAGAAGGTGATTATATCCCAATTAATAGCTTGACTATTGCAAAACAAGTCGGGATTTTTTTTAGGAACAGGCAACAACCAGGGTACCAAAGTTATGGCAAATGTATCCTCTGTTCTCTTGCTGGAGCTGATAAGTACGCTGTGTTCAGAGGTGCAGATCTTATGGCTATGGCGAGGTAGCCCCATCTTGAACCACCCTCTAGCAAGAATTACTGTGAAACGTGTAGTCAAATGAATACTGCAGAGGGAGGTGAGATAAGTTAAACTAAATGACAAATCAAGGGGGAAGGAAAAAGAGATGCGCAAGTAAGGTTGAGAGTGAAATTAAAAAAAGCGACTGGAGACAAAACCCTTTCTGTCTCTATTGCTGACAGACTCGAAAGGAGTATTGAGATGGATGAGTCTAGTGTCTCTGTTTTCTCATTTAGTCATTAGTTTCTAGATTATCAGCCGTAAAGACAAACTTCTTGTTATTTAGTATTGCATCTTATTCACTTTCTCTTTTATTCTCTGAGAGTTAGTGCGTGTTCATGTTCATGTTTTGCCAGTGTGGGTTTGTGTGTTCATCTAGATCCATCCCTGATTTTCTGCATGAGTCTGCCTATTTTAATGTGCTTTCATTTGTGTGGGTGGGAGAGACAGAATGAGAAAGAACACCTTGTGGAGGATAGTGTTAAATGTCATCACTGACATCTTAAACAAATAGTGGCATACTGAGAGTTTAACGTATCGTAGCCTTCAATGAATACATTCCACACTTTTCTTTCAGATTCACTTCTCTGCTGCCTGTCTTATCTCCTCAGTCCTTTCTTCTCCTGTGTGGACTGCAATGACGTGTTAAACAGACTTGTGCAATTCTAATAACTATATGTAGCTTACAGTTTATTAAGTGCAACTAGCACCACAAACAGCAGTCTCTAGGTGATCTGATAAACAGTCCAGCTGTCTGCAGAGGATGTTGTTGTTCTTCAGCTAGAGACAGGGAAAACGACTTGACCATTTATTCCCTAACACATAATGGTACCTAATCAAAGGAGGTTTGGAGCGGTGGGTGGTGATGTGGCAGCAAGCTATAGTAAGAACTGAAACTTACAAAGTCTGCCCAGTATACTTCTACATGTACTGTATGAATGTCAGCATCTAATCAAACAGATTATACTTTAATAAACCAATGGAACTGAGGTGTCAGCATGACCCAAGTGTTCAGCCTAAACTGATGCAAAGATTCAAAGCATGCAAGCTGCATTATGTCCTTGTATGTGCCAAGAAATGTAGCAACACACCAGCAAAAGATTTCTTTTAAAATATACTTTTAAAAGTTCTTCATGACTGTTTTATAAGGAGGAAAATGGAAAAGTGGATCAACATGAATGTTAGGCATCCAGGATAAAAGGTAATGTGGCTGTGTTGCTAAAAAGAAAAATTCCTAGTGTTTCTTTAACTTTACTGGTGTCTGAATAAGAAGGCATTTAAGAAAACTGTTGTACTAGAGATGACGTGTGGAAAGAGATATATAAAAAATTTAATTAAATAAAAATGACAAACTTTGAAAAGTGAAATGTCTTTCTAAAATGATAATAGTTGGATTACTGTCACCAAGTCCAAGTAATAAGGTACTGTCACGAAGAATTTGATAGCAAAATGCCACGTCTCTCAAAAGTGCTCATGAAATAAAACTTAAAATTGCAATTTGCATAAAGTTTCTTAAAAGCCATCTACATTTTGCACAGAGGTGAGAGGAAAATGAAAACTTTAACAAGGTATGTCCTCACACTAATCAAACGCAACCATAATGAAAGATCAGTAAGAAGGTCTATATTTAGTTGACATTTTGTCCTACACAATCAATTTATAGACGGAGAGATGCCGATCAATACCAGTAAGAAACAGTCAGCAGGTTTTTGTCATAAGTACAAACCACGCTTCCCCTTCTCAAAGTCTACAGATGACCTCATTTTTTGCTTTCCATAATCAATTTTTGGGCATTTAAATTAAAACCAATACTGAACGTAACGAATTATGACGCAAGAGTTTAACAGCACAAAGGTGTCTACATTTCCTTATCTAGATCTCCCCTCAATATTCTGTTATAGTATAGGATATAGAGTCAATATTTTCATGAGAACTGATATTTTAGCTACTGTTCAATTATCAACATTGGCACACAAGAAACAAGAAAGGGGGTAGAAAGGAAAGCTTTGCAGTTTAATCTATTTAATTGCACTGTCTGTCTAACACTGTTGGCATAACGTTAGCTTTCAGATTCACAGCCGAGGAGCTGTGTGAACTATTTAGTATCTCTCTTTGCCTTGATGATCTAAAGTCTGTCCTATGTACTGGAGTAGTGAACATCATTTCAATTACATTAGAACTTAATGGGATGGCAATGGTTGTTCCAGGCATAAGTAGGGACGTTACAATACATCAATTTGTATTGAACCACAGGGTACACATGTGATGGTTCAGGTGCACACAATGGTATGTAGAATACATGGTATAATTATACACTGTATAATGTATTAAGACGGATGAACGTAGTGTGGAACCAAATTCTCATGTGGGAGTTCCATTCGGAAACCTTAAACAGCCTGTAGCAAGTTTAGCACATGCTGACTGAGCTAACATAGCAGACCTGCCAGCTTCTTTATGGTAATCATGAGGCTTTTTTAGACTTTCCAAAGTGCAGGGATTAAACTCTGGTAGTGAAACGGGTCATTTCGCAGAGATTGTGAGATGCTCAAAACAATTTATTTAGTTTTAGCCTGGTAATCATGGACTGAAGCCAGAAGGGAGAAGCTAGTTGCGTCAAGATGCGCACAAAGTCACAGATGTGGCAGCGAATTCGGTCAGTTTTCAAAATAAAACACAATGTGCAAAATGATTTGTTTTACTAAATCACCTATGGCGAGCCACAGTGTATGGATGTGTCAACAGTGTTTTTCTCACCTGAGTAAATAAAGATGGGAAAGGAGGCTGATGCTATGGGGAAATTTTTCTACTGAACTAAACCGTGACGTCTAAGCCAAGGTGTGAACCAGACAGTGACCTCTGTGTACCGTTGCACCTCTAGGTAGCCTATTAGTCACAGATGTTAATATGGAAACAGAGTTGTGGCTTGTAAAAAAAACTCAAAATTTTAATTGCAAAATGCATGAAAATGTAAATAAGTAGTTTAAATGCTTGTTTTTCTGGCAAGAGACCATGGTACAAGCAGGACCGAAGAGTCGAAGAGTCCAGTTATCAAGAAATTAATGGACAGTGATGGCAGTGTGCATCCGATGGCTCACACCACCACATTGCCCATTAATTCCTGATAGTTGAACACCTTGTTAGGCATTATCCCTTACGTAAAACCTTGGATGCCTTAATACAGCATTTAGAATGTCATCAGCGCTAACGTCCAAAAAAAGATTTATAGACTATTTCTAGAAACAGTATAGGATTTTTATTGATAGATGTATGAGAGAATCAAGCTATATGATATCTAGCAAAAATATCTCTATTGTCACTAAGTTATGGACAGCATAAGAAGGAAACGAATAGGACCTGACTCACAGATGTTTTATTGTGTTCATAATGTTCAAAAAAACCTCTCATGCAACAAAGAGAAATTGCTGTGTGCAACATAAAACAGATCCGTAAGAGGAGAAGGGACAATAACTGTTTAGAAGAGATAAAATGAAGCTGAGATAGAAAGGTATGACAAGGAGGACAGGAAGGAGCGGCAAAGAGCAGCATTGCTGATGACTTTCAGATTCCCGTTCAATTAGTGTTTCATTGGTGATAATAAAAAGTAACAGAATAAGAACGACAGCAGATCAAAGTGACGTTTGTGATGCATCCATGATTGTTCTGTCTTTGCTTTTATCTGTATTTACGTTGTTTTTGTTTTTTTGATTTTTAAAGCAATTTATAAACCTTTTCTGCGGAACTTTATGAGTAAATCTTATTTAACCTGACCAAAGAGTCACAGGCATAAAATAACACTTGAACACATCAAATGGTGTCTCGGGGTTTTGTTCACTTGATTGAAAATTAAAAATAATTACATGCCACTGTTCATTACAAGTGTACAGTGTTTGCAGTGTTCTTTAAAACATTATGTGCTACTTTTGCAATAACTTCAATATATTAATTTTAAAAAATGAGAAGTAAAGGTAAAGCTATTTATGAGAGAGATATTCAAAAACTGCCACTATATGAATAGCTCCATAGATGAAGTTAGATGGTAACGATGTATCCATCCATCCACATCAGTCAACTCAACACTGTCTGCAGCAACCATAGAGCTTCTCCAGGGTGAACCAATCTGAACAGATGTATTAAGTTACAATCTGAGATGTGGCATCTATCATCCAGCTGTCATAAAATTCTGATGACTACTGATAAAGACAAGAGTGAGAGAGAGAGAGAGAGAGAGAGAGAGAGAGAGAGAGAGAGAGAGAGAGAGAGAGAGAGAGTGAGATAGACTCTGGGAGCAGGAAAGGGTGAGAGAGAGAGAAATGTTGGCGGAAGGAAAGACTGATGACAGACCAAGCCAAGATGATGACAGATGATTAAATGAAGAACTGACTGGCTGGAAGGGAAGAAAACCAATTAGAAGACACAACAGAAACATGGAGGGAGAGCAAGAAAGACATGGAGAGAAACAAATCAGAGGGAAGATGGATGAATATTGGATAGAGAGGGATCAAGACAGCGATTGAGAGGATTACCAAGAACAATGGTGAGACAAGGAAAGAGATAGAGAAATATGAACACAGATAAAAGGGCACCAACAAAGATGTAGGTAGAAAAATGCAGATAGACGAAATTGTGATGCAGACAGAGAGAGGGAAAGAAAGATTGACTGATAGAACAATTTAAAGACACAATTTCAGATAATATCACTAGGGGAAATAGAGAGACTGGAGTGTTATTATGTGTGTGTTTGTGTGTGTGTGTGTGTGTGTATGAAGGAGGTGGTGAAGGGGCTCATCAGGACTGGAAGATGAAGAAATGTCTACATTGAGAGAGAACCAAAAGAAAATCCAAACTGAAGATATTTCATTTGTGCCAACTTTGAGCAGAAGCTACATTTTGGGTAGTTCTTGAGTTTGGGGATATTAATTAAATTTAGAAAATTGGTTCTTTGGTCTGAAAGCGTCAAAAGTCTGTCAAACTTTTTTTATAAGGGACAACAGGGTAACAAAAGAATGAAACTAGCATGCTTAATAAAACAAAAGAGAACCCAATGATTATCTGTGATAAATTTTAGGTTCGTCTGGAACTCTTCTTCACTTGTGTTTTTGTCTTGCTCTGTCTCTCTTGAATGTTTAATGAAAGGGGAGAGAACAAAGTGTTGAAAACTTTCTTTCTACTGCTGCCTGAAGCACCCTGTTTTCCATTTTTCTATAATTTCTCAAGGTTTTGTTTTTCCTCCCACTCTTCACCTTTTCAGTTTCTGACCATGAATTTAGTTCTAATTCCACGCGGCTACTCACATGAATCTTGCATGCAAAACACAGCCAAAGGATCGAACACAAGTTGAGTAATCTTCCCGTCTTTCTGCTTTACATCCCCTTCTGCTCAGCCCTTTTCTCTTTTATCACCAGCAAATGTTCGCTCCACAAATCACTTCACCCCCTCCTAGAAAAAGTCCATTTCAAACAGTTTTAAATACTTAGAGATCAATGCAGGAACTGTCTGTCAGGATGTGTGTGTGTGTGTGCACTGTGTGAGCATGTAGGTCTGTGAATGTCTGTTTTCTGTAGCATGCATATGTGAGTGTCTGTGAGTTAGAGCGTGTTTGAATTATTTATGAGGTTAAAGTACTCCTCTGGGATGAAATGCAACATGCTGCTAATATCTTATTCACAACATGTCTATCTATGTTCAAAACATACGTCTTCTCAAAAGATTTAGGTGTCAAACCCTACAACCGGACAATGTGCAACCCATTCCATTATCATATAGTATATACCCACAACATCAGTAAACTATCTTTACATTCCATCATCTGCACATACTGTTGTATAGCTTACTAAACAGTCCACAGCTATCTCATGTTTAACCATGTAAATGTGGCAAATGTAAATGTGCTCACTGTTTATTTAATATTCAGGAACATTTTATGACTATGTGAAAGCACTGCCTCCTCTTTTCAAACCATGGTGGCATTGTTTAAGGTTATATAAACCTCCAAGGTTGCACAAAATTGTAGGTGGTGACAAGACTCTAAAGTAGGCACGGATTAAAGATAGTTACAACAACCTGCATTAACACTGTATGTCACATATTCATTTTACATTACTGTATGCATTAACACATTTCATGGCATGTAGCAGCTGTTAATTTAAAGGCTGATTATACTTTCTGTGTCCAGGTAAAACAGCTGCAGGGATCCACATCTATAAGGGTGCACTACACGCAGATATATGTGTGGCCTATACAGAAAACCTTTGTAGACAAAACCGCATCACTGTTCATGTTAGAGTAAATGTGCAGTTGAGGTCAACGATAGTTAACATGGCGGTCAGGGTCAAGAGTCAGCTGTTGGGTCATGACATCATTAATGGGAAAGGAAAGGGGGCATGTTGATTTCGATTGTAAATTAATTTAAGGCTACACTTTACTTGATTCTGCATTACTGTTTGGTCATTGTTAGAGTCAGGGTTTAATAATCTAACTTTTAGGGATGAATACATTCATCATATTATGTTTTTTTTATGGAAAGCTATACTTATATGCACTCCTCTACTAGTTATGTTGCTGCTTTGCACATCTGAGCAGCAGCACTATTTACTAAAGCCTAGTGAAGTTTATTGCTATCTATTGCTGTTTTCCTCTATTTGATTTTCTATTTTTATTTTTTTCAATGCAATGATAATGTACACTTCAAATCAAAACAAGTTTTTGCTTGTTGATGAATTTATCCCAAATGTTTGCAATTGCACAAGAATATTGTATTTTTGTGCCTAAGTGTTGCTTTGATACAATATGCCTTCCATCTACATGGACTATCATGTGCATCTGTGTGTATTTTAGTGCATTAAACAGAGGCATGTCTCTATGTAATTGTGATTATGTATGATAGTGTCTTTGTTTTACCAACACATATAGTTGTATTTGTAAGTCAAACAATGTGTGTGTGATAAAGGGTGTATATCTCCGAGTCATGCATAGGTGAACAGTATGATTGCTTGCTACGTTGTGAATGAGCCAGTCATGCATGTTGACTACTGATACGCAAACCTGCACCCAATGGGGAATGTGTGCACGTGTTTGTGTGCATCTTCCTGAATAAATGTGGGCGCTATACAGCTGTAACAGTGCATGATAGCATGTCTGTCCACATGTGTCTATTTTTGTATCTGCGTATGCTGTGTGTGTATGCATGTTTGTGCAAATGTGTTGAATAGCATATAAAATGTATACATCCATAGTTTAACTACATGTTTGCCCTAAAGCCACATTGAACAAGCAAACCATGCATGTGTTCTGGCATCTCCTCAGGGAGTCTTTGTGATTGTATGTGTGCATGAGTGTGTGTGTCGGTGTGTGTGTTAGCTATGATATATATACGCATATGTGTGTGTGTGTGTGTGAGTGTGTTGCTGGTGCATGAAAATGAATATGAATGGTTATTATAATGTTAGTATCGTGTAGTGTACCTTTCTATCTATTTTCTTGTAGTGGTGGAAGGTAACAATGACAAGTACAGGATCTGTCTTTGACCTTACAACCTGTCAAGCAATGCTGAGCTATGAGCAAAAGATTAACAACATGTAAGACCAGAGGTGAAAATAGAAATACATGTGTAATTCTGATGTACACATAATTTAACAACGTATTTAAAGGAGCTATATACAAAATTGATTGACCGCTAGCAGTAGCACTTCAGTGTACACCAAAACAAAGCTGCCTTTTCCAGGGTCACTCCACCTGTCCCACCCTCTGTTCTCAGCAACTCTGCTCAATGGCAGCAGTGCGTTTGCTTTGAGAGGAATTTCAGGAATTTAAACAGCTAATATTGCAACACAATGCAACAACATCTATGTGACTATTTTACAGCTTGTGGAAAAATGAACATTACGCTTCCCACTCGTACTGTTTGTGGACTACAGATGTTTGAGCCGGACCTGCCCTGTTAGTACATGGCTTGGGCCTGTTGCTGCACCTATTCAAATGATAACGTGATTTTATTTCAAACAAAAAGTGCCTAATCGTCTCTTTCCATGATGTATGGCAGGCAAGAATCTCAATCACAACACAATATTACACAATTATGTGATTAATGAACAACCGGTGACGTTAGCTGAGGCACTTGTCCGTCAGCATGTACAAGCATCAACCCTCAACCTGTACGATTTTCAAAACTGCACCAAGTGTGAAACCATTTTCCGTATTAAAAAGAGTAAGAAGAGAAACAGCTCTGTTTGTTAGCAGGTCATGAAAGGTATAGCCCCAAGAACTTCTTGTTATATTTTTTTAAACCACATTGCAACACATCTCATGTCTCTGAACTCACTGGGGGTCGGATCTTTAATGCGTTCATTGTCAAAAAAAAAAGTAGAACTTTAGGATAACTCTGCAGATAAGGTGTTAAAAATTCTACACTACAGGTGGGGGAAACTTAAAATTCTATAATTCCACAGTACCAACTCTTTCATCTTTATCAGAGGACGTGCGCTGTTTTGAACACTTGCCTTGCTGCCTGCCAGGCTTCCTGAATGCCATCTCAGCCAGCTACTGTTATGTATCCCATTTAATGTGTGAATGCATAATGTACTGAGCATGCATGTTACTGCATCTACATGTAGCAAAGTCAGCCAGGAAAAAGTTGTTTCTGGTCTCTTCTGTGTCTCCTTTTCTCTATCTCTCTGTCAGCAACAGAATCTCTTTATGCTAAAACTATATTATGCATGCAGATAGAACCTCTAAACAGCGGTCTCCGTGGTAACCCAAAATACATCCATCATCATCACCATGACAACCAGGGATAGAGCTGTCAATCAGTGCTGTCCCAGGGGAGCCAGGGATAAGCCTATACACCCACATCTGCACAGACAAATCCAGATGAACACGCCTGCATGCACACACATCAACACAAACACACGCACACACGCACACACACATACACATACACGGAAACTATGTTGTCTAGGGTATATAGCATTACACTAGATCAGCTCTGAGATTACACACAACTTTCTACACACACAGTGTCACACACACAGACATTAAAGCTGGGGAAAAGCAGACTCATCACAAACTGTCATACAGCAGGTTGATGCACAAGGGCCCTGTACCACCAGAGGGCCACTGAGCAGATGGCTAAAAAAAAACACAGCCTCTTTAGGGTTATCTATGGGGATTTCATCACTGCCTGAACAGCAGCTAGGTAAATTATGACCTGAAGTTGTTATCTTTCACTTAAGCTTATTTTTGCTCAAAACCACAAGTGACAGAAGAGTATTTTTCCAAAAGCGTTTTTAAACAGAAGTGAGTGGAACATATTCCAGGCTCCTAAAGAATAAGGGTGTAACAATCTATCAATGTGGATTGATATATCGATTGAATGATCAACAATCCAATATCATTGATGGAAATGAAATCATCATCTTTAAGGTATGCTTTTATTTTGAAATTCACATTTCTCATCTGTGTGACTCTGCTAGGGACAGGCACCTAATAGCAAGCAGTCAAAAGAAGGTGATGAAGAATTTATGCTCTTCTTAAAAGACATAAGCAGCATGTAAATGTTTTGGATTTTCGAGGAAAAGATGAATCAATGAGAGAAACACGTCTTATGCAGACAACGCTGTTATGAGATAAAATACTGGAAATAACCAAACCTGAATTAACAAACTTTTTTGGCATCATGTAGACAGAAACAATTACAAGTAAATTTAAATAAAAAAAGAAATACAGTTGTACAGTGCTGGGAAAGAAAGGAAGCCCTGAGGGACCATGTAATTAAAGTACATTTATTCAGCAATCTACTTTTGTTTAATGGTCTTGTTGCTAAGTTATATTTTGTGTGTGTTAGTGGAGTCAGTTTAAAGTGAAGTCTACTGCTCTTTACTTAAGCTATGACTGCAGGCCACTTTGATTCACTTATCCTATGTTCCTTTCTTCATAAATACTAAAAAGTTAGACCAAACTTGGTTGGTTCAGAGATAAAGAGAGGAGTTTCTGCTGTTTTCAGCGGAACAATATTTATTTCCAGCTGGAGTTGACCGACATTTAGACTAACCGTAACTCGGGACACAGAGCATTGTTGATGTTTTGGATTTAGTGCCTTTCTAGCCAAAGTAAAAGTGTTTTGAAAGTAATAAGCTTACAACACAGAAAAGAACCCTTGGATTATACCACACAAAGCTGTTGGAAGTTTTGGAAGGATGTTTTTAGATGGCTTTGATGTTTCCTACAGTGCACCTCTGTAGGCTGCCAGCAAATATATGTTGTGCGAATTTTGAAATAATTCATTTACCCTGGGAGAATGCTGGAAAGAAAAAGAAAAATTTTTAATTCAAGAACTCTAATGTTCAGTAATTGATATGCAAACCATAATTTTGCACTGAAATATCATTTTAATATCATAAAGCGATGAAAGTTGTGATTTATACAGCTAGTAGCAGGATGAGCTCTGAGCACTGCTGCCCAAATGTTTTATGACTTATCAAAATAAAATGTCTTCAAAAGCAAAAGTTTTGACCTAAATCCTCACAGCTTCCTCATCCTTTCCCTGGGGAGTGAAGGAGTAATGAAGTTTTCCCTCTTTCTCCACTTCCTCTTTGTTTCTCACAGACATGTCCTGGCCATAACCCTTCTCGCCCTCTGTCTCTCTTCCGATTGCTCTATCTCTCCGCATCTCCTGCTCCCTCTTGCTTTCTCACCATCCCTCCTTCTCTCAGATTAAACTGTCTATCCTGCTGTCCCCCTTGAAATCCCCTGTTACACACCACCTCAGGCTGTGTGCATGCATGTGTGTGTGTGTATAAGCCAGACACGCTTGCTGAGCATTAACCTGTCAAAGTATTGAGAGACATGGCAAAAAGAGAGCAAGGAAAAAGAAAATAGGGGGAGGGGGAGCCACAGAGAGGGGAGGGAGAAAGGAAGAGAGTCGGGTCAACATGCCCAGAACAACATGTTGCTAGGCAGTGGAGGTGGTTCTGTTCCTACAGTAACATTTTCTCTATTAGATCTATTGGTACAGTCTGCCTGTACAGACACAAACACTACTGAGTATTGAAGGGTGCATGCAAATTGAGCATATACGTTTGAAATGTAACAATCTTTAACAAGTGTACGTCCGTGTACTTACGTACGGTGTGACAGAGTCCTGACAGCTAAGTATCATGTTCTGGTTCTTAAAAGTTCTGCAAAAATCTGCAATCTTTCCATTTGTTCAATAATTGCTTTCATAGGCCCAGGGGTCATGAAACTTAATACATTATTGCTGTAACAATAGGGCTGGGTATTGGCGAGGACTTACAATATAGCATGATCCACTGCAATTCGATACATATTGCGATGCATGGCGATATTCCACATAGTTCACTAAAAATGTACATCATGTCACATTATATTGATAACTCAAGGGACGAACTGAATAAAAATAATTTAAAATTTCCTTTTCAATTTATTTGGGTTTTGGCAAATTACCAAACACTGATGTAGCTGCCATGACATCAAAATGAAAAATGAAATTTACATGCACTCTTGCACTTCAATTGGACACACTGAAACAGAGGTTGGAGTTCACAACCTGTTTAAAACATGATGGGTTTTTTTCTCAAAATATTGATTTTTCGAGCTGATAATCAATACAGACATCCCAAAAATAAGTATTATGATATATTTGCCAATCAGTTTTTCAGCACAGCTCTATGTAACAAGTGCCAAATATCCACACATATAAGGTTAAACTGAAATGGAAAGCTAAGTGATATTTGCTAATGCAATTTTTGTGTAGTTCCTGTAAAGACAGGAAGCTAGGGCGAGATAGGTCACATATCTATTTATTGTCAATCATAGTAGTCAACAGCATTGTGCATTACTCTCGCCAGTGTAATGACAGGTAATACAGTACAGAGGTGGTTTTCTTGACAGATTTGTCTCCTAGCAGCCCGGAGTCAAATGAGCTAACAGGACCACAACACATCTACTTTGAAAGTAGCTGGATGGCATCCGAAGGAAAATCAAAGAAGACTTTCACCCCAAAATGTGATCAAATTTTACTTAAATCAGTGAGTAAAGTTATAAAGTTGGTGATAAAGAGTGCCCCGGGACACACCCTGAGCAGAGATCCTCACTCCTCATGACATCAGAACAATTCCAAAAAGCATTTCATTGGGTGCAAAAATACTACACGCCTTCAAGTTTAAGTTGAGTTATAAAATGTTCTATTGTTTGAGGAAATGACAAACTCTGCATTAACATCAAGAATACCTACAGAAAGATTTTTCTGTCATTGTTCGGCCACAATGACATTGCCTTATTGATGACAGACAGAGCAAGGCACAGGTGATAAAAATACTTAAACACTGACTAATTTCCTAGAAATATGAAGAGAAACAGTACTTCAATACTATTCTTTTAATCCATAACTACTACAAGTACTAAAATTATACTATGATTATTAGTTTGCAAAATATGTCGGTTTTCATTGATTTATCTGAAATTTAAATCTTCAGCAAGCAGCTTAAACAAATCTCTCCCCAAGTGGCAATGTAATTACACAAATTGTCTGCATATACAAAAGTGTCTTTGTGTTCTTGTGGCAGCCATGATTATTGTTCTTTTGTCTGTGTCAAAGAATGTTTCGGTTGTCACAGCAGCCATGTGTATCTTATAGATGTGACTAAGGGGCCATGAATAATCTTCAATCTTTAACTCCCTCAACAAACAATGAAGTACATGCACCCTTGACACATAAACATACATTCTTGTAAAAACATGCTCAAAACACACACAACTACAGCGTGCATGTTTAATTTATTCTAAAAATAATTTAGCTGGGACTTTATTTGTCACTGCCTGCACACAAATAACCTTTCTTTATTATTGACAAACTACTTTCTTCCCTCAGACAGTTACAGAAACAGCTGGATTAAAGTAAAAATCCACACTGCAGAGACCCGTACAATAGCAGGGAAGATAACAACAGCAAGGCACGCATTAGGAGACAGATTATGCATGTATGCAACATTCAAATATGGATCGCCATGTGTGCTCCTGACCATTATAGCAAACAGCGCAGCTGCAGCAGAATAGCAAATTAAGGATGTGACCAACACTTCAGTGGTCAAGTGCAACATGAGGGGCTTATTGAATAAAATGAGATGTACTGTGGAATGAACTGCTGGAGAGTGCAGGCACTGTGGTTGTGCAAAGCTGTGTAAAATCACTTGCACGGTAACAAAGCAAACTCTGGTGCCATCACAGAGACAGTGACTGACTGGCCTCTTAAACAGATCATGCAGAGAGCCAGACTGTGCTCAGGTTTGTGTCTGTATGTTGCCTTAATAGACCAATAAAGACTTACAAACTACAGGGTGTCAGGGCGGGCCTTTTTGCTTTTTTCTTACTTCCCGCTGAGATGAGGTTGCTTGATGGAGGGCAGGCGTCAGCTAATGAGCCTGTCTAATTAAACTCCTCTTTCACAAAATCACTATGAAAGCTGTATCCAAGGAGACACAGCAGGTGGGGGACTGATGATGTTGCTGGTCAATTTTTTTTACATCAATATGAAATACAAAAATTGCACTGGCTTATCAAAAACAACAAAAAAATATATATATATAACAAGTCAGTTACAATTTAAAGTTAAAAGCATTTCTTAGAGCGAGAAAGTAAGGGGAAGGGAGATGACACTGCAAGATGGGCAGACAGGTTGGGATGGAGGAGGAGAAACATGCTGTTCTTGAAAATCCGTGGCTCTGTTGGCCACAAGCTTTCACTCACACACTCACACACACACACACACACACACACACACACACACAGAGTGAACATCCTGAATCGTTTAGTGGCTAAACGAGCCACTGCTGACTACAGCACTGCCAGTCCGCTGTGTGTGTCTGCATGTCCATGTGTGTCTCTATCTGTCAGAGCGTGAAAGAAAAGTTTGTGTGTGTATGTGTCTGTGTGTGTGTCTTGTACCCTGGTCGTGTTTACATGTATATAGGAGTGTCTGGATGTGTGACTTGTGGTATTTGTGTGTGTTGCAGTGTCAGCAGACAACTAACAAGGGAAAGAAGCCATCTTGGGAAACACATTTTTAAACCAATCATATTGCAGTTAGCTAAAGTACACCTGACACAAACCGTCTGCTGGCTGACAGAAACCTCACTCTCTGTCGCCAGAATGTCGAAGCGATGAATAAATCAGGCTCTGGAAATAAAACAATGATAGTTCAACAAAAATGAAAATTTATTTATTTTGAAAAATCCCCCAAAACATTTAATGAATATCTCCTTAATCTACTGATGATCACCTTACAATTTTTAAGACATTATTCTATTAGACTTATTATGACAAGTTTTAACAATGGAAATAAATTTCAAAAAAAAAAAAAAAAGAGCGAGATGACATATGAAACAGCAAAACTGAGACACATTTAAAATGTTATTTAAATGTTGCAGTAATAAATGAAATCTCTTGAGATGCCAGGAAGAAGCTGTAGAAGTGTGATATCAGTGACACAAACAGAGTCCCAAAGACCCAAGATGCAAGACACTGATACGAAAATGTAATCTAACAAAAGGTGAGTTTTAATGGTGAGCTGACAGTTTCAAACAAGACAGAAAATCCAAAAATCCAAAAGGCAGAATGGGAGAATCTAAGGCAGGCAAATAAAAGTCCAACCAATGCAGCAGGTAACAAAACAAGAAACCATAACTGTACAAACTAAATCAACTACAAACTGAGAAGACACGAGGAGCTCAGTAAACAGGAACACATGGGAGAAAACAACAGACAAACTGACAACTAAACAGGGGAAACACTGGCTTAAAATACAGATAAACTGATGACAAACTAACCACAGGTGGGTCAAACAAGGCACAGCTGAAACACAAGATGATCAACAAAAGTAGGTAGTAAAGGTGGCAATACACAAGGAGAACCCATTTCAAAGTTCAATGGGTACTACACTAAAACACATGAAACACACACAGAGTCCAAGAAAGATGTGACAGATGATGTGTTTGAAGTGCTGATATTAAAACCGGTGGCTAACTTATTATTTGGTAAAACTCGGTTTTGAAATCAAAATTTTTCAGCAATATCAAACAGGAGCATATGCTTGTAAATGAAGTACACTAAAACTTCAGTTACTTCCATTAACTAAAAGGTGACATGGGCCAGTGTGCATGGTGATAGCAGTGTTTGCTAACTCTTCAGTGATAGTTCGCCTCAGGTTGACTGCTCCTCTGCATAACACAAATATTCTTATCAAAAGCAGTGCGATGGTGAAACTGATGTAGTGTAATGGCACTGTCTTGTCGCTTGTCTTACACAGTGTAACTACTCTGCCAAGATTTCAGGCTGTGTTGAACACAGTGCAGTCTGGCACTGTCTTCTGTGGATGATGTTATTCAGGTAGCTTGAGGTAGGTACTGTAGTAGGTACAAGGGTCCATCACACAAAGACGAATAACTTAAGTACAGGAAAACTGAAAGCACTCGCTCAGAATTTGACCCTTTTCTACAGCTGTATTCATTTCTGACAAATTTCAAAGAGTTGATTTACAACAACTCGAGCAGCACTGATTCATTTTTTGTCATACGTCCTTCTCACAACCACCCATCACAAGCATCCTCCAAATTAGGCGGCCTATTTAAGCCACGAGATTTCTGGCACCTTCTTTGCTCTGTCATTGTTAGAGACTTGTTCCATTGCTGCACTCAAATTTTCAATCCCTCCACCACCTCAGCATCTTTCAGCATACTCCGACTTGGGGGTTTGAGATTTATGTCATCACTTTTCAATTTCTGCACATAAAATAAAGTTGCGAGGAGTGATGAGGTCAGAGCTTTGATGCCAAACTCAAATGCTCTACTGCTGCTATTAACATTTTACACTATTACAAACATGAGTTGTCTGACTGAAATTAATTTATTATTTGGTTTATTTTTGTTTAATGAGTGCTTGACCATTGACTATAGTATTGTTCTGTTTTTTAGGGAGTTGTGCAAAGTTATTACTACATGCTCATGGTAGATTTTCTTTGACCATACAAATTTAATTCCATCATGCACTCATACAGATCAGCAACTCTGTACTTTTTCAACAGTGATGTGGATTTCTTCAGTATGAATGCATTTATAACTCCTACAAAGGTGTGATACTACCAGCATCTGTGGTTTCTTACCGTTAAAAAATAACCACAAATCCGCTGGTCTCACCAAACGCTAATGCTGCGTTAGATTGCAGCGATTACTCTTACAAGGGCCAGTGCTTTGTCTTTACAAATTAATCGAGTGGAATCGTTTTGGTTTCTACAGGCTGTGTCAAAGCTGCAGATATTTATGGTGACTGACAGCCTTGGGTATGATTAACAGTGCATTCACACTAGGCAATTTGTTCTGAGCCTAAGCACATGTGACCCCTAAAGTCCAGTTTGTTTGCCTTATGCGCTCCGTTCCATACTCAAGCACGGCGTGATTTGTTGGCCCTAGCACAGCTGGAAGAGGTGGGCTTTAGCACGGCACGGAGCACTGACATCGCTATGACTGTTTGTGGAGGATTCACCTTAAATTCAGGCAGACATCGGTATACAAAGTCCAGATAAAGAGCACCGAAAAGTCTGTGATTGTCTTTTAGATGGCGCATACCAGAGAACATTTGAACAATGTCATTACAAGATGAAAAAATGCGGGTTAAATATGGGTTGCACTTCATACACCAGGAAGCTCCAGTGTGCTCAGGTGCAGTAAGACTGGAGCAATGTAAGTGCAGGACAGCGGGGGAGAGGGGAGGGGTGCCATTTGTGCTTCGGGACGGTACGGGACAGCCGGGCCAAGTGGGAGTGCGCCCTAGGCTTATGTAGTTAAGCTTCAAGACAAGCCTCTTTACATTTTATTTTGTTTTCCTTTTTGCTGGATAAGAGCAATTAAGGGTTTATCTAACAAATTCTTGTTGCATTTGAGGTTCTATCCATCCATCAAACCTAACATAGGAGGGTTGGTTAATATAAAATATTTATAAAATGTTCTGTGTGTCTATAAAAATGTTTGCCGACAACATTTTCCTTGTAGCTTATAAAAAAAGAAAAGCACATTTGGTTTTCTCTTTTTGCTCCCTTGACTGTTTTTGACAAAAGTTCTCTGTAATGCTCTACCCTTTGATTGAATGTACACAAGGAGAAAGCAGCTGTGGGCAGACTTTAAATGACAATGACACCATAAGCTATGCTGCAATGCTATTCTGTTACCCTATTGAGAAACATTTAGACTATTACAGCTACAGCCTTAGGGTCATCAAAGCTATTATGCATATAAACAATAATATGGAGTTTATTGCAAATATAAAAATGTAAAAAACTAAAAGTTACAAGGGAAGACGGTTTCTATCAAAATAACATTTGGGCGTGCAAAGTAGGATGGGTAAAAGTGAGACATAAAAAAGAAAGCATGCAAAAGACTGTGTCAGTCATATTGTGAAAGTGTTAGCGGTGCAAAGTGCTCGCAGAAGAGCTGCAACAGCAACCGCATATGTCACTGTTAACCAAAGTTTAGACAGCACCCATCATCAGCATTAATGTAATGAGAGGAGAGGAGAGATAAAGTATTTGCAGAGCAAAGTAGAGGAGCAGACAAGACAGGAAGGGAAGAGAGGAGAGAGAAGTGGAAGGGAGGAGAGAGGTAGCAAGAATTGAGCAGGTCTGCAGAGAAGAGATAAGAGTACTTTAAGTGTCACTACAAGACTGCTACATTGATCTGAGGGAGAGAGCGAGACGGAGAGGTGTGGAGAGAGAGTTTCATTACAGTGAACACAGTGTTTGGAATATAATTTCAAATCCTGCACTCTTATTATGTTACACATAAATAAAGCAAACATGGTAACTACCTGCTACATTGAACATCTGCCAACCTGGCAAATGTTTTCAGATTTTTACACATTCTATATTTTAAAAAACAAGCAGGGCTTTAGTTATTTTTTATTCCAAAGATTGGGCTGTCATCAGTGCTAAAATGTGTTCTGACTGATATATTAATGCTATTACTGTTAATTAAATGCTTAACAGTTTGTAATAACTTTAAAACAAAAACAGGTTCACCTATTAAATCTTAACTCATTTCTGGCAACCACAGAAAAACCGCATACTTCAAAAATGCCTCAGATGTTGAGAACATTAAAAGCTACACAGTGACATTTAAATCATCTCTATTCAAATTAACTTTATTTTTACTGTGTCAGCCAAAACTGCTTCAAAGGATTATTAATGCCCAGATCACTTTTTATTCTATTTTTGTAGAAATTAGGAGTAAAATATACCTATAAAGTTTGGAAAGTTGAGTGTAATATTAAGTTGAGTAACTGCACTATCAACACACAAGGATGTATTACAGGAATAAGTCCCTGACTTTCCCTGAGACAGATTAGCAGAATGGACAGAATGGATCTGCGTGTGTGTGTGGCGAAAGGTCGGGCAGACTATTAATTTATGAAATGTGTCAAACTTTTTGCACTGCTAGGAACATACAGTCTTAGATTCTCTTCGTCTCTACCTGGGCATGTAAAGAATACAGTGTGTATGTGTGGGCTTACATTTTGGTCTAGCTCTCTTGTCTGTCTGTTTGGCGGTATATATGTGTGTGTATGTCTCCAGCTGCTTGGATCAGCAGAGCTTTACATCCACAGGGAACCATTAGCAAGATAATAATGAGACCATGGAGAAGCTGTAAGAGGGGTGTGTGTGTGTGTGTGTGTTGATGTTTGAACGTGTGTGTGTGTGTACAGAAAAGGGACAGACTGTGGGAAGAGAGAGGAACAGATACAAACTACAGTCATAGACATAAACAGTATCAGCCTTTTTATGATTTGCTTTATCCTACTTAAAAGTCATTCAAGTGGTTTTTGTCATGAGGGAGGAAAAGGAATGCTAAGATGTCTCCAAAAATCTGCATTTTAAAGTTAATGCATATGTCTCTCGTATTTTGGACTGAGTATATTTTATCTTACTTGATTACTGAAATTCAATAAAAAGTTCATTAAGGGACCAGGGTTACACACTTTTCAGCTTCTGGTTTGCTTTTTTCTCCTTAGATGTGTTTTTAACTCACCCGTACGTTGGGTAAAATGTTCTGTTCAGTTTCAGTGGTCTAGGACCCTGTTTAGACCGCAGCCTATTAAAATGCATTTTGGGTGATCAGATCACAAGTGGAAAGCGAGACATGTCGCTTATTTCATCGCTGCCTACGTCACTTCTGCCACAAGGTCAAAGGGCATCATCCATAGTTTTCAGTCATGTCAGTCAGGCACCAGTTTTGTTTAGCTAGCTAACTAACATAGCGAAACACTTGTGGCTATTAAACGCTAATGTTAAAATGCTACTGATTTTTTTGTACTATTCCCAGCTTTATATTTGTGTTAGGATTACAAGAGAGTAAGAGGAAAAGGCATGGTTTATAAACTGGACATAAATTGTTGAGTAGCATTTCACTTGCTAGTAGTTAGCTTACACAGGTGTTAATGGTTATGCTATTGTCTCTGCTTGGTGCTAGCAAGCCACCACAAGTTGAAACTAACAACACAGGCTGTCCATATAGCTAGCCACAAAGCCAGCGCTAGCCCAGCTAGCATGGACACTAGTATGAGCAGCCCTATTAGCTGGCTAGTGCTAGCATTCTTTCTAGCTAAGCTACTGCATGCCAGTGTCTTTGGCATTGCAGTACGCTAGCTTCAAATGTTTATTTTTTTCGTAGCCAATTTCTCCCATTTTCGTTACAATACTCTCATAAACGGCCCAGTTACAGTAAGAGTCGTCTAAGCAGAGTGATGGCCTCAAGAGAAAAATGATGCACCTCACTGGTTTTCATTTCAAAGTGCTTTAATATACACTTACATCAAAACATGAAGAAATGGAGTTTCAGTTCTGGTTCTGTAGGACTAGAAGAACCATATGCTATTTACAAAGAAAGGTGTACCTAAAAGGAGTTCAAAGCATCTGTTAAATGACATTGAGCTCATGAGCATGTCTGCAATTAAAAGCTGCCTCTGGCTTGTCATACATTCAAAAACAAATGATGACAATATTTTCTTTTGAAATTTTTTTTTTTAAATTGACAGACCTTGAAATAATTACTTCAATCCAAAGGTTTGAGAAGCAGATGCTTCATGTACAACTTAACTTAATTAGTACTGGTTTAATTAGTACCAGTGTCAAGGGTTTCTGTGATAAAAGTGTAAAATCCCAACTCATACACAACTGCTCACAGACACTTTGATATGCAAAACAACATATTTTCTTTACAATGTAAGCATACAGACACTGTGACTCTTCCAGTTCCAGCTGCAAGCATTGATTCCTGTTGCTAATTGGACAAGGTCAACACATAGACCTTCTGTCTGTCCGTTAGCATGCCTGGTTGCATATATGAAAAAATTACCAGTTTATTCTGTAGAATTTCTAAAAAGTTGAGCTCGTTGAAGGGAGGAGATTTCTACACCAACAAAGATAGTTTATTGACACACATACAGAAACACTTAGGCATATACAGATGCACACAGCCACAGATGCACAGAAATATAATACATAAATAGACACTCTGTCTGCATGTCGGTGCAACATGTTTTAATCAATATGACAGCTCAGCTTAAATCTCCTGCTCTGCAATGGGTGAGTGTGTACACACTCCAGTCTGTGTTTGTGTGTGGGTGTGTCTCAGGTTGGAGGAAACAACCTGCAGGAGACTGTAATCTGTCTGAGCGCTGCTAAACTAGTTCTACTTGGCACACATGCAGACACACATACACACACAAACAAAAATATACTGTATGTCAAATTTGCACTACTGTCCTTCTCCTCTGTTTGCGTGGATATGTGATGTATGAGACAACATTACACAAACAATGGAAAAAAGCAGCAAAAAGACAATGCTTTGTGTCTAGAATATCTCCACAGTTGTTACAAGTTTTCAAACAATGCATTATAACATTATTAGATCACAGAGACGTTATATTGTCCATCAGGCTCAGCCTGAGATTATAAGGATAAGCTTTAGTTGTATGTGGTTGACTTTTTAATTGTAACCATTCTAGCCACTGTATTGCTGGATGAGAAGAGCTCATTTCCTTTGTAAAAGAACACCTCTGAAAAAGCGCAAGCCACTCATCAAACTGCTGCATGACAGATTAAACACAAAATGAGAAGTGAGGAAAGAGGAGGACAGAAGAGGTAAAATATGCTACCTAGAAAAGCAGGGTCATGATGATGACAAAAACACATTACCACGGCTACTCACCATCACACCAAGCAACGACTCTAGTCAGTCTTAGACAAAACAGGCAAAACACACAGTCATATACACAAAAAACACAGACAGCCATATGCACGCTGTCAGAAGAAGTCACTCACTCACTCACTCACACACACAGACACACAGAGCTGAAAAGTGAAATGTTAAAGTCGTAGAAAGTTTAAGTGGAAGCCAAAAAAAAAAAAAAAACAACTTTAGCAGAGTTAAAGTACTGACTCCAGCAGAATGTTATTGAAAAAAGAGCAGACATCCTTAATAAGCTCACACTGAGGAGATGTGTGTATAAAGTGTATATGGTATAATCTTCGAGTGAATGGGATATGTACCATGTGATGCAGCATTTTGTAAAGCCTATGACTTAATATTTGGTGCAAAGAAACATCCTCTGCAAGCGTTTTCCAAAATGTTGTGGATTTTCAGGGCTGTGACCAACATTTTGCTGCAAACTCAGATTCAAAGCCAACACCTGTTCAAGGCCAAAACAGTCAAAAAACAGCCTGACAACACATCCTGGTGCTATTGTCCTGCACCTTATTCTTACTTTGATTTAGTTAGGAAGGCAGTTTCTTTTTCATTAGCAAGTGTCATCTAGCATCAAAAGTAATTTCTTAAATGTGAGGAAAAACTTCTCATTGGATTTAAAACCATCAGTGACACATTCTACATTCCTACATTTTCACCCATATTTTGAATATCCAGTATGATACTGAATTGGGTTTGTTTCGGTTTTACTATTTAAACACCCTATTTTATCTTTTAACTGTATACAGGGGAGACATTCCCACAGACAGCAAATAACACAGGACTACATAAAAACTAAAGTTATGTGATTTTTATGATTCTTCTACACACTCAAGGATAAATTATATATGTGGTGCTCTTTCTTTCATTGTTTCTTTCACCCTTGCTATTTCTCTCACCCTCTCTTTTTTGCATTTCAATTATGTTTTAAAGCTAAAATGAACAGATGTGTCAGTTTTCCTTGTGCTTGAATGTTAATGTGTCTGGATATGTACATGGTTTAAACTATTGGCTTAACTATTGAGGCTAAAAGCATTCTTCCTGTTAGTAAAGCATAGCTTAAATGGAGCTTTTAAAATAAATTATATATACCTCACTCTTAGATAAAAGAAGAACAAGAACAAGAACAAGAAAAAGAAGAATTCCATTTTTGTCACATACAGTTATATTGAGTATAACTTTGTGGAACTGGTTCTCTGCATTTAACATCCACAAGGAACGTTAGCCAGCCAAAGCATGGAGGGCATGGACCAGCTCCAACTTTGGGACAGTGCTGTGGGTCAAGGGCACTGACAGGAGCATTTTTACCAATATGTACTGCATTTGGTGCGGATGGCTTAAATCTGTCCACTTCAGCTTATTTCTGTGAATCTGAATATTCTGAATGTATTAAATAATTTTTTTAATTAATTTCTTTTATTTAATATTGACTGCTGTTGGCAAGTCAAACTGCAACTTGAGGACAAACTAAAACCCTACTCTAAGTCACTGAGTTGTAACTAAAGAGGCTTTGAAGCAAACTGTGAATTTTATCGTTGCTTTATTCCTGCAAATACCACGGCTTGAGTGATTTTGGGTCTTATTATTCAGCCACAAGCAGTCAATGCAACAAAAGTACACACATCAGCCTGTAGCTGGCTGACAGCACAAAGTAAACTGTGTGTGTGTATGTGTGCGTGTGTGTGAGAGAGCGTATGTGGTTTTGTGTACCTGTCCGTATTCATGTCAGTGTGAGACTGCTCTAAAATTACAGTCGTTTGTCCCATTTTTTCCACCAGGTGTTTTTTCTCGTATTACCTCTTGTTTTATGGAACGCTTAATTTTTAGGTGATGTTAAAACACTTTAAAATCCACAGTTGCACGTTGCCCCAATCCTTGTCAGTTTGCATCCACTCATACCATCCCCTACACCTGCGCTGTACACATGCTTGCCCCCCTAGTTCATCTCAATGCACCATAAGGCTTATATAAGGCTGAAGCTATATTTTGCCACAGCATGGCATTTGTCTGGGACAAAGTGTGACTACAGTGTTATTGCTTAGAACAGGGAAAAAAAAATTCAAGTGTCGCCTGATCAGACTGCAGCTGAATTAGTGCTAGAAGCCCAACCTATAACGTGCACACCCCTGTGAACACACAAAACATGCACCGAAGCAGCAGCAGCCTCAATCTAGTAATGCGGAATACACACAAACCAAGTCTCACAAACAACCGCACACACGCTCATTTCATTTCCGCTTCTCAGCCAGTCTAATTTTGAGTTTTGTCAGAGCACATTATTACTTTTCCAATATCAACAATAACCCCCCACGTCCTGTCTATCTAGCTTTTTCCCCTCTCTTGTTCCCTTTTGTGTTGCCCCTCTCTCTTTCTCTGTATTTTTTTTCTCTGTCTCTCTCTCCTTCAAATGGTCTTACTGTGACTTGAAGATATTGTACAAGAATCAATTTGTATTAATGGTATACTTGGTGACTCACAGCTTTTAAATATATCTGTGCATACACAAACATGCACCGGGTCAATCACTGTTTTTCCCAAATTCCGACATTTATCTGCCCACACTCTTCCCTGCACCATAAAGATAGGCACTGTTTCCACTGATGCTCCATTTATCTCTGTCTCGCTCTCTTTCACTCAGACCACTACCACCCCATACACTGACACACACATACACATGCACCGACCATGCATATTCAGAAGCATATTTGTATCTGTAAGATCATGATGAGATTTTCTCAGGGCCAGGTATGCTCCTGTGTGTGTGTGTGTGTGTGCTTATTTGTGTGAATATGGACGCCTTGAATGCTGAAGGGTATTTCTGTCCTGTAAATAATTCTGCACCAACTTACTAGAAGCACACATACTGACACATATATAGACGCACTAATGCACAGAGGCAGTCAGAGCTTCACGCTGAATCTGTATTAGTGCATGTGTTAGCGTGTCATATTATAGCTGCCCGGTATGTTTTTTTCCTTTTCAAATGATCTACATAACATGATCTGGGTTCAATAAAAATGTGCTGAGACAGCACCCCTTCCAATGCTTTCATTTCTAATATTGGTTACAAGATTTGTTCTGCTGTTGATACAGTTACACGTCAGGTCAAGTGCAGTTTATTTGTTCACCTCAACATCAAACTACATCCAAAATGGTTCTCAAACCATTCCAATTTCTCTCAGTAACTAAAAAACAATCCTGAGCTCTGTTGTCCTGATCTGCAGTCCTTTTCACTATGTTAGACAATTTCCTGTTGTCTGTAGAGTGAAATTTAATCCCAACAGCAACACCTTAAGTACACCAATGATGGATACTTTCCTGCATTGTCAAAATATTTGAAAGGAAACGTGTATTCAACGAAAGCAAAGTAATTGCATGCTCACTCAAGAGAAATAAAAGTGTTCAGAAGGGCAATGTTGTGCATGGACTGTCAATCAACACTGCGCTTGCAGTTCTGGATAATTTAATCTAGAGTACCATTATTGTCACATTTACAGAAGTACATGCCAATTATAAAATTCCGTATTATTAAAACTGCACAGTTCCTGCACCTTGCACCTTATTTAGCCAGAATTATTATAGATTTAAAAAACAATATTAATGTATGTCCAAAACCACTTAAAATGTTTATATGTCTTCATCCTGTTTTTTTACTTGGACTATGCAGAGAAAAAAATTGAGCTGTGGGGTGGTTAGGGGTCACGGGGGGGTCAATAACGTTGGTGGAGTACTTGGGCACAGGGTAACGGGAGGTATACTAAACTTGAAACAGTAGAGACCGAAGAGATTATGATTTTAACAGTTAAGTACATCTGTCTGTATTAGAATGGACTGATTAATTTTTAATGCAACATTTTTCTTTTATGTTAACATTAGTACTTATCTGATGCATAAACGGTTCTGTTATATTTTAATAATGTTATCAATATCAATAACACTTTTATTCTGGATGTTATTACTGGCACTGATGTATGCTTTCACTCTCTCATAATAAAAAAAATGATAAATAAAATCTTGGTCACACAAAAAACAAAAAAACAAACAAACTTGCAAGTGACCTATTTAAAGCTAGGGTAGGCAACATTTGGAAATAAAGCTAGCTGTAGCATGAGACTCCTAAGGAAGCAACTTTCCTGTTTGTGCTCAAGCTCGCATTCTGTTTTGTTTGTTGCCGCTCTCTCTTTTAAGTCCAGTTTTTATCAAAGATATACAACAAGCAAAACAGGTGTAGGGAAAGTTGCAGCTGTGTAAACTGGTTTGTCACAGCTTGACTCAAGCAAGCTGACGGTGTTGGCTACAGACACTACTGTTGCCAGAGGCCAGTTTTAGAGCCTGAGACATGTCACTTGTTTCAACAGCCAATCTGCTCGTAGCAATGTCACCTGTTGCTAAAACAGGATTAGATTTAGTTTGCCGCTGTCTAACTGTGTTAAGCAAACAAGACTGTGATGTGTTTGTGCCATCGTAAGTAGGAAATAGGTTGTCTTCAAAAATCGGACAGCGTTGTGTTTACAGAACTCAGTCTGTTTGCGCGCTCTCTATAGACACACAATGCCGCTTTCTACTCTGATTGCAAGCTTTGCTGGTAGTTGGCATTGATCCTCTTTTTCCTTCCTTCTTTTACTAACCCACACACACCCACATGCTTACTCACACGCGTGCAGACCGCACTGGAGCATAACTTAGCTTTGCTCCACATGTTCCCAATTTCTATTTCTCAGCATCCTTTGTTCAAGCTTCACGGCACTCTCGCCATCTCTAACGCTTAGGTGACGTAACCACTCACCTTGTCACATCCACCATCCTAGATTCTCCCTGTTTCTCCAAATGCATACACACTTACATACACACACACACACACACACACACACACACACGTGTGCTCTGGCTTACATGTGTTTCCACTGTATATACTTGCATGTTGCTTATGCAGACTTTAGAGTTTAGATTAGTGATTTGTTAATCCAACCATTGCATAACTTTGTTAAACTTTGCTGTTGTTAATAAACACTACTGTAGATTTAAAGTCTTCTCAAATACATACCTTCACTGTTCACTTGTAAATGCTAATGTCCCTCAGCTCAGCCCTTTATTCATGTGGGACTGTACACAGGTTTGGTTTTATTTCCGTGATTTCAGCAGTTTGCCCCATTATTATTAATTTCTATTAATAATCTTCTGAAATCAAAGCAGTTAGTGATATCAATAACCATCTTAATATTTATTTTCCAAACCTTCAACCTTCAAATTCCAACATATGTATACTGATACGTGCCTATGTTTACATTTACGTAATTGTAGAATAAAAGGGACAAGCCTACACACACACAAACACAGGCAGAAAATGAGAGAAAAAGAAACAAGCAGAGAACAAATTTCCGGTGATAGAGCTAAAAGCAGTGCATTTCAAGTCATTTGATTGCATGGCTGAATAATTGATAGGAAGCTATTACGGTTGGTATGAATGCCTTAAGGTGTCTCACACACAGACACACAGAAGTATAACAAGAGTTTTGTGTGGGTATATGTTTTTTTGCATTATGTATGTATGTGGGAGGGCGGTGTGAATAGTTGCGAAAGTGTGTGTTTCTGAATTGGTGTGAACGTATTAGTAGCTTAGCTCCTCTTAGCCTTGCTGACAGAGTGACAGAGACATTGCTAATCCAGCACTGACATGTTGCCATTTCCCCCTCGTTCCACTCTCTTCCCTCATCTCCCCCTTTTCCTTCCCAAGACCCAAATTACAGTTCACTGCACGGTAAAACAGTGAACATACAGCACATTGTTGCATAAATTAAACTTGTTTTGTTCTCTCTTGGGTTTTTTGTTTTTTTCTTTAATACGAACATTTATTTGGCAGTGTTTGCTGTCAACATAATGATGAGATAAAAAAATTACATACAGTAATTGGAGACTGGTATCAATAAAAACCTGTTAGCTTCAACACTTGATTTCAGCAAGTATTTCATCAGACACATAAAATATAATGTAAATTTCACCTGACTTGCAATCTTAGACGTTAATCATCAAAATATGCATTATAAGTCCTAATCATTTGCATTTAACAAAAGAATGAACATATACATGTAGCAGTCTTATGGGAGTAACTGAAGTCAAATGTATGGAGGTGTGAGTAAATGGAACCACCATGGTTAGTTAGATCTGTCTTGCCCATATAATAATAACTCTTCTACATGTTATGACAGCCCTGCATATAGCAACAATGTGAAATATTGACATATTCTCTGCAGTCTCTGATGAAAATATGGCCTTGTCTTTGTTTTTATTGGCCTGGTAGTCTTTGCAAAACATCATGCTCTTTTTACAATAGTTAGGGTAACCACAGGTACCAGGTGATCTGATCTTGTGCAGCTTTGTGTGTGTGTGTGCGTGTGTGCGTGTGTGTTAAATCAAGAATTTTCCTCATCTGTGTTCATGTGGATGGTATGAATAAAAAGATAGAGAACCTATATATGTAAGTTTTGAAGTCAGCTGTATTATTTGCCTGTATTACACTGCACAGTCCAGAAATCTGGGGCTATTGTTCTTTATTTCCGTTTAAAAGAATCTGCTAATAAGTTTCACAGATGATAAATCTGCCCAGTGACCAACCAGCATCTAATGTCTTTCAACCCATGTCCCTATGGACAAGTTGACCACATGATCCAGTCCCTTCTATAGAAAACAATAGGGAGTACCTGGTTGGCTCTGTTCATCTGATCAGGTTGGGCTCCTGCTGTTGTCTTTATCCTGTCCACAGTTGTCCTGCATGAATATTATGTGAATGCTTCCTATGTCTGTCCTTGTTGTTGAGAGAGTCCCCCTAATCATTGCTGGTGACAGTCTAAGTTCAGCTGCTACAGCTGCAGTTTCCCAGAGGTGGATGCTACAGTGATCAACACCTCCTGTGTTTTCACTGATTGCAAGCAATCCCCCACTTCTTTCTTTGTAGCCTTTGATGGTATCTGTCCTATTTGTCATTTGTGCTTGCATTACTTAAGAATGCATATACTGTGACCTGATACTTTAATAATGTGAATCCATCCACAGTCTATTGAGAGGATGGAGATGTTTGGATCCCCTGTGAGAAGTGTCAGGGCTTTCTACTGTGGGGTTGAGGAATGGTACTCTTCTGGATGACTGGCTCTGAGTTACTTATCAGATCAACAACGGGAACGCACTGAGGTGGAGGGGCACAGTTTGATTAAATCACTGCCTCTGCCTGGGCAAATTTGAATCATTGATGACACTTGGTGAGAGTCATCAGAATAACATAAAGGGCAACATAAAAAGTCAATGACTAAACGAAGGGAGAAGCCTCCTAAACTCAAGGTGGCTTGAAAATTGAAAAGCAAGGTATGCCTGTGTTTATGTCATATGCTTAGATTCATTGTATTTATATGTAAATATATGTAAGGTTATCGTAATTTACTCATTTATTTTGATGTATAGTCTTATAGCAAGCAATTATCATCATGAGGTTGGGTCCCTGGTGCTGGGAGACCCATTCAACTGCCATCTGGCCAATGACATCCATTATGGTATCTGTGATCCTATCTATGCCTCTGTGGCTTGGTAAATTTCAGCTCTCTCTAACAGCCATGCTGTAATTCTGGCCCTCTGTAATTTAGTGGGCTCACGTACTGGCTAAGTTTTTTGCAAACGGGGGGCGATGAGAGCCATCGGGACTCAACCATATGGACTGGCAAAGTAAAACAACGTGCTGTCAGCAGTTGAGGGCAGAATAAATCTGCAGATTGTGGGTGTGATTCTCTGTAGGATTGGCTGTACAAGGGAGTTATCTGCATATATTTGCTGAATATTTTTAAAAAAGGATAATAGAGCTTTAATGTAATCATTATGTTCAATGTTTATATTATGCAAAGGGCAAGGGAATCTAGTCAACAAGATGTTATTTATATATTATTTATTCTGGATGCTGCTCCTGCTGTTTTCATATGAATCACTTAAAACTTGTTTTTTTTTTTAAAGAAAACTGAAATGCTCTTCATGCACACAAACATGCTGCTAGATTTGCATCCGCCTACGCTATATGGGGAATGTCGCTACAAATGCATAAAGTAAAACAGAGTTCTTCAGCATACTTACTTTTGTGCAGCACAGCATACAAAACTAGTACACAGACATCCAAAACTAACCTGGAATCCAAAAATATGCTATAGCGCACAGTACTCTACACATACTTGCCTCTCTCCCACTCTCCCACACACGCTTTGATTATAAAGCAAACACTACACACAAGCATTCCTGGATTGCCTCCCCTGCGCATTTAACACACACATAAACACACACACACACACACACACACACACACACACACACACACACACACACACACACCAATGCATGCAAAGTCTGTCTGTCTCTCACAGAAACATACACATAAATTATATCAAGAGTTTTCTTCCAAAATTTATATTATTTTGTTTTGGATAAGCATTATATGGAGACAAGTGTAATTAGGTGTAACTTATTGCAAGTATTATATATTGTATTGTTTTCATTGTTCCTCTTCATTTTGAGACATATAATTCAAACAGAACTAGATGTCACCTTCAGAACAAAACTCTTCATATACAGTCACACTAAACACATACAGGTTTAGTCATCCATACCTCGACAAATGGGAGCAGGGAAGTCCCACACAGCTGTGTTTCCAGCATTGGTAATGCAGGTGAGAGTGGCGTGGCCGTCTAACACGTAACCCGGAACGCAGCTGTACCGCACACGGTCTCCTACAGCAAAACGGCCGCCACCGCTTAGCACTGCTTTGGGTGGCACCCCCGGATTTCCACAAGATGTACTGTGGAGTTCTGCACAGGGAGAGAGGAGAAGAGAGGGGAATAAGGATTTTGAATTAATTGTACTGAGATGTTTAACTATGCATTTCCTCTAACTCAACCGTCACTCAACCAAATAATATACCCAGCTTTTGCTCAGTGGTGCATCAAAATTTAGAGAATGCTCTGGAGCTCTTATAGCCTGAGTCCTCTCATTTCGTCTACCAATAAAAACCAAGTTTTATATTCAGATAAAGATATTTGCATTGGGATGACACAGCTTAAATATCTCCATATTGTTACAGCCTCTGCTAAAATCTCACCCTACACAAGGTTCTCCTATAGTTTCTTTTGTAAATTATACATACTGCCAAGCAGGGCTGTTAGAGAATATTTTGACTGCGTTCCCAGTCGAAGCAGACTAAACTCAGCCCCAGAGAAAGGGAGGGAGACAGTATCAGAGTGTTTTATGGTTAATCACAGTATTCCCTCCAGATACATTTACAGTTCTGTGCCTACGACAGTTGTGCATATAAACATCCACACTCACAAACACACACACACAGCAAAGAGAGAGAGAGACAGGAGAGACAAAGAAGTGGCATTACAAGCCATAAACCAGGAAGTAGATGGGAGAACAGGGACCAACTCCAGTCTTATTGTTTGAACTTGATTGATACAACTATGAAACTGTTCAGACAGATAGGGGATTAGGGAGGGGTAGAGGGAGATAGACAGATTGGTTGAGGGGGAGGCAAGAGCAGAGAGACAGAAAGAGGGGGAGGTGAAAAAAACAGGACAGACAAACAGAGGATGCCCAATGTGATAGATAGCACTCTGAAACTACTCAGACAGAGGGGCAAATGGGGAAGGTTAAAGCGGAAGGGGAAGGGATAGAAAACAGAAATCAACAGTGGTACTGAGGAAGATTATACTCAATATGTTCCCAAATGAGAGTTGAGAAAAAGCTGCACTTTTTCCTAAAATGTCACCAGAAAACTTGAAATCTTCACAATGCTCCACTCCTCAAACTTCTGCGAAATTCTCAAACTTCTTGAAATGTTACAGACGCAGGGGCATCTTTTCCATGCTATGCCATTCCATCCATTCCATTCAGAAAGCAAAAAGCAAGCAGAGCAGATTTTCAGTCAGCAAATGAACCAATTCAGTGATTCTTAGATACTTTGGCTGATTGATTAACTTATACAATGACTTTACTGTCTTATCTTTTCAATTACAACTTTCTCCCTCTCTTAATCATCTCGCTTCCCTTCATTTCTAACATAGCTACAGTGCTGCTTATTACTGTGGGGAGGAATTTTGCATTTCTCAGTGGCCAAAACCCAACAAAATATCGCAATAATTTTAAAATTGAACTTGCTACCTTTTTATCAGACTAGGTTAAAAAAAATCCCTTTATTTACTGTTTTGTCTGATTCTTTCTGTCTTTTATTGTCCTTGTATTTTATTTTAAAACATAGCTAATGCTATTTGCCCTTTTGGTAAGCCCTATGTTTTATGCCATCTCTTTGTAAAGCCCTTTGGCCAATGATTGTTTTTAAATGTGCTCTAAAAATATACTTGACTTGACTATTATTAGCACCCATTTTAAATGTGATGGGTCCATGAGACCAAAGCTTGTGGATAATTTAAAAATAGGTAGAACTAGAACAAAAACAACTTAATTACAGAAATAACTCTGCCTCTAAATAAGTTTCCATAGCAGAAAAAAACACCCAGCATGCTCTCATGTGCTGTAATTAGTTAATATAAAGTTCCTGTTCCTGGTTTTCTTTAGAGGGTAGCCTATTTAATGGCAGTGTACACAGATCACGGACAGAATATATGAGAGAGGAAAAACGTTCCGCTAAAGACATTGAAAGACTCCCCCAAACACCTTCTGCCTTATCTTCACACAGACACACAGTTAAAGAGAAACACACACTGACAAGGCACTCAGACACTTGCAGACATGCACATATACGCACACACCCAGGGTCATCCATCACCGTGGCGACCCCCTGTGCTGTATTGTGATTGGCTGTCAGGTTGGCCTAGTGTTGCGACCCGTTGGCCTATTGATTTTGCCAGTCAGTGTGGCCCCACTCAGTGTCAGGATGTTAGTTGTTCAGTGCCCCCCACAGACACACATTTGCTCTTACCAACACACACACACACACACACATACACATTCACTGTTGGTCTGTTGGGGGTCCAAAACACGCACTTCAACACTTAACCATTTTAGCCACTCAGTTTTTAATTGGTGTCTCCATCCCACGTTCATCACCTCTTTTTCATAAAGTTTCCTATTCCCTCTCCCTCATTTTCACACTTTTTATGTCTTTCTTTCTTTTGCCAAATGCCCTGTTTTTAATATCCTCCCACTCTTCTCTGTGTCTCCTGTCACAGTCCACCCATTCTCCCTCCTCCTGTTTCCCCACTCCCTCCTTAACTAAAAACTTAGATGACGTGCCAATGACTTCTCCTTCTCTCACCCTTCTGTCCATCCTCTCTTTCCTCCTTTCTTTTTCTCCCTAGTTTATTGTAAACATCGCATAGTTTCATTGCACTAGTTTATTCAGTAGCCAGCAGCTATACCACACTCCTTTTCATGTTTTATTGCTTCCTCCCCTCTCTTATTTATTCTCTTACCCTCACTACTTCCTTCTCTCAATTCTCTCTCTGTATCCATCTCTGCCTCTCTTTCCCTATCTCTGTCTCTCCCCAGTTTACCATAACTATGATTTCAGTCTCAGTTGCTTCATTACAAGCTGCTGCTTTTATGGGCCATCTGTAGAACTATCTGCATTAATCACACACACACACACACACACACACACACACACACACACACACACACACACACACACACACACACACACACACACACATATAAAGAAGGGTACACAGAGACCTGCATGGAGAGCCGACATCAACATACAGCTACTCTTTCTACCACGCAAACCCATAACTATTTACCTGGCTTTTATTTCTCCCAAGATACGCAATTAGAGCAGAGTCCTGGTACGGGGGCACGAGATGTAAGAAGTGAGATGGGAGAAAAGAACTAAGTGGTAGGTAAAAGCAAAGTGCTGGGAAAAAAGGAAAGAAAGCAGCCATGCTTTCAGAGTTTTCAGTGAGACGGATGACATTGCAGACCGGAGGATTGGAGAGGGGGAGTGAACAACGTTTAAGACAAAAAGAGAGAGAGACAGAAAGAAAGACAGCAAAGGGAAAGAAAGGCAAAGCAAGAAAGGGGTGATTCAATGAATCTGGAGGTTTTACATCTCCGTCAGCAGTAACTTCTAGAAAAAAAAGAGGCAAGTTTTATGAACAGAACAGAACAGATGCTGAAACACTAGAAAAAAAAGAACAGAATCCGTAAAAAAAAAAAAAAATGTCTGAACAATTATTTTCAGAAAATGCTCTTCAAGACATTTCCCATCAAAGGTTGTAAGGTTTATAAGGGCTATAACTGAACAGACAAATGAGTCCTGAGGTCTGTAACAAACAGATATGTGTGTTCTGGGGCACTAAGATCTATAAAAGGTATCACCGGCTGTCAACATCCCAGACAGTTGCCTGTCAGTTTGATTTATTCAACACTTTGACCAACTCTTTTTATAGACTTGTGGAGAACTTGTGTCATAAAACATTTTTTGGGCCGTAAGTTAATGAAATTTTATAGACTAAATTGTACATCATTTTTGTGATCAGGTGTCCTTCCTCTGGCAATGCCAGAAGCAAGATTTAGTTCCACATTGGTATTAGTCTGTTTACAATACAATTGCTATTTTAAGATCTCACAGTTTATTCAGTTTAGATGACAATAAGTATTTGCATATTATTATTTTTTTCCTCATTAATACTTAATACTGCGTTTCTGGGTGTTTTGGGTTTGCAGCTTCATTAAGTAACAGTATTTTTCATCTCTATTGTGAGGGAATTATGAGAAATTATGTGAAATGTTTTAATTATCAGGTCCAGAATAGAGCTGTTGTTTATTTTCTCTCATCCTAATGTCACTCATCACTGTGGATCATTTGTTTTTGTGTCTGAGTGTTTATTTTGGAGAACAAATCACACAGAAGTCAGACAAGCCAAGATGAGAAGTCAAATATGTCAACTGTTCCTACAGTGTTGCCAAATGTGTGTATATATGGACAAACTGTCAAGACTTTTTCTGCCTAATATTAGTGTTCTGATAAATTTTTTTATACTGTCAAAATTAGCATTATAAGGAGGACAAAAAAAACTTTAAAATTGATTTTTTTATTATTATTATATTATAAAAGGTATTGTCAATTTTTTGTCAATATTGTCTCACTACACACTATCAAGCTGTTTGCTGGTTTACCCTTATCAAGTTGGATATTTCTCATGATACAAATACATCTGATTTAATTAATTAAGTAAGTGTATATTATTTACAAACATATACAGATGTACTTGTCTACTATTTGTTTTCTTCATGCATACAATAAATAGTTTCAATTTTGCTTGGCAATGCAAGCAGGAATGTGTTTTTATGACTACAATACCTATCAAAATGTGCTTTTCAATGAGTTTACAGTAGAGAAACATTTTCATAAAATTCTGTTTACTGAACAAAACTTTGAGAAACTTTAGAAAATTTCAGCTCCAGATTAGGAGGTTACATTTAAGTTTATGCAAACACTGGATTGCTATGCTTATTTAAAAAAAATGAAAAAGAGAACATTTCTTGGTCCATTTTGCTCAACTCTAATATATCCATATATTGCGAAGAGTGATGGTGATTTTTTTCCCCAAAACAATCCCCCCATTGTTGAGAAGTTGCTGCAGAGCTGTCAAGCAACTGTCATCCATACTGGGATTCAGGCGATTTCCTCAAATTCTAACTGTGACAGCTCAACAATCACACTGTGGATAATATGAAATTATTCCACATGACTGCATGCTTTTTAATATGAAAAGATTAATGCCAAGTGGAGATATTCACTATTTGAAAATTGTGACACCTTTCTCTAAAAAAGCAGTAACAGTATAAAATGTAAAACCCCACTGAAAAGCCCAATTTGAAGGATCATGCCGAGCAAACGCTGAGCAAGAGAATGACTGGTAGGAAGGAACGAAGGAAGAAAAGCTGCTACTCTACAATCTATTTTAAACCACCAAATAAATTTGTGAAATCGTGACGGACATAAACACTAACTTACCTAGAGCTCATGAGGGGTCAATGCTTTAGGATAGAAGAGTAGCAACCCCCCCCCTCACATCACTACACAACAAAAGGGCACGCAATAACACACAAGGTTAATTTTTTTCAAAAAAGCAACAATCCACAGTCCAATAAAAGAAACAGCAGGGCATGAGACTACAGATTCTAGCCCAGATAAACTCCTTTTGAGTTTTCATTCGCCCCCCTGTGGTGACGCACCCGCAACATGACTAGCCACTTAACAACTTTTATTTAATTCAAGTCCTGGTCTAAAGAGGATACTTTAAATTAATAATAACTAAAGTATTGCTCAAAGGAGGCTAAAAAAAGAGCTGAATTTTGAGAATAGTTTCAGTTTCAATAGAAAAGACCTTATGACAAAGCAAAACATTCCTGATTTTGAAGTAAGAGACATTTAAGAGACATCTTAAAATAGCCAGCCAAATTAATCAATGACTTTATGTTTTCCTTCAGGGAGATTGTTGCCAGAAAATGCAGTATAAGCTGATGTACCTAAAAACTTTTTATTCCTTTGCAGTATTTGTGTCAAGATAATAGCCACGTTCTACCTTTGCATAATAAACCAAGGAAAGCAATTAGAGTAGTACTGGGTTCCAGTTCTACCCCAATTACCAACTTAATTTGTGATTACATGACCAGTCAGCAGAGAACAGTGTCCAAATGCTCCACCATAACTCTGCATTCTGGTACAACTGTCAACCCGATGATGTTTGCACAATAAGTCTACTTTAACTGTGCTGCCAAAAAAACACTGGTTGCCTAATGGACTCCTATGGGACTGGGCCAGAGCCTCACTTGGTCATAATTTAGGCAGGGAAGTGTGGCAATACAAGTTAAAGTCCAAAGTACAACTCTGCAAGATGTAGAAAGATTCTTTTCCTGTTGCTGTAGCAGGATGATCATTTTCAATACTCAACAAGGCTGCAATCTTATTGATGCAACAATTTCTGGAAGGTAAAAGGGTGGACAGAGAAATGTATATGTGAAAGGAGCACAAAACTTTTACACCAGAGACATCAGTTTGTAGTTTGTTTCATCCAAATAAAATGTTGGGATTTTTCTTAGTATAGATCTTAACATAACCGTAGCCTACTAGTGTGGCTGCCAATCTTAAAGCTGGGGTAGGAAGTTTATTTTTGTGTGTGTCATCGCGCAAAAACTCCACAATACCCATCCAGCAAATTGTAGTTCAGGTGGTCTGAAAGAACACTGTCCTTCTTCCCCACTCCTTGGCTCTGTTTTCAGGATTTAGAAAATTTAAGACTGTGATGAGCACTTTTCAGCCAATGACATGTCATTTCAGAGAGCGATTGTTCATACTGGCTGTTCTACGCTGCCCTTCTTAGCAGCAGGAGAAGTCAAGTTTAATTATTTGTCTTTCAAAAAGGACAATGTATATTAAGTTATCAACATAGACAACACAATCTCATCGGACTAACAGGAGAAGTAGCTATGAGCTCACTGGCTAAAAACAAAATGGCCTCTAGTGACTTGACAAGCTGAGCTGTTTGGCGACTCTGTCAGATGGCTTGAGTCGAGCTGAGGTGAGCCATATTACACCACTGCTTTCCCTACAGCTGTTTCGTCTTATTGTGAATCCTTGGTGCAAACTGGCATTAAAAGAGAGAGTGGCAACAAACGAAATAAAACGCAGGCCAGAGCGAAAACAGGAAGGGGAGGGTGCAGCAGAGTTGGATCCACAGGAGTCTCATGCTACAGCTACGTTGCCTGCCCCAGATTTAACCTTTGTGTTGCCATTAAGAGGTTGTACGGTGATGTTTGTGATGGGGCATCCGCATAACTGTCAGGACCCAAGGTTTCCCAGCAGAACATTCTGTTGTAATGATAAGATCAATGTTATTCACTTCACCTGTCAGTAGTTTTAATGTTGTGGTTGATCACTGTACACACGCATTACATTTGCACCTCCCCTTAGAAACCATTTTTGATCGTGGATGCTGTAATTATCATTCAAGTAAGTGCTAATTATTAATTATGAAAATATTAATAGAGGGAATAACAACTAAGTGTGGAAGGTGTGCTTGTGTGTCACATAGGGACAGTGAGACTCTGACAGAGAGTTAACACAGAATAAAGAGAAAACTCCCTGAGAGAGTGAAGCCTGTTCAAAGCATTAGATCATCTGGCAGCTGTGGAGATCAGTTAATACACACACAACTGTGTTGCTAATGATTGTAGCTTCCAGTGGAGATCAAACATTATGGACTCAGAACAACAGACCACTAATGTCTCTCTTGGTTTATTACATGCCACAACACAGACAATCAGACTCTCTCACACACACACTCGCTCTCCCTGAAGGTAAAAGCAGTTTCTCCCTGAAGGTAAAAGCAGTCTTGAGGATTGCCTTGATGTTATGTGTGAACAATAATAATCTGTTATTCAGTACAGTCATGACGGGGCTTCAAGCAACCTGGTGTCCTTTCCGGTGATCTTCCCTCCAGCCTAAGCAGCATGTAAGCAGAACAGTATATAGTGTCTGTAGACACAGTAACTGACAAAGCTGACACTACCAAATCGGCATGAAAACAC
>JAQLOL010000008.1:10004008-10018823 GCA_029783665.1 Naso thynnoides | reverse complement strand
TTTGATCATAAGAACTCTAACACCTTGTCAGACACCCACCCACACCCACACACACATGCACAATTCTAGAAACTATAAAATTAATTATGCTAATTTTTTGGACTAAGTGCTGAGGGCTTGAGTTGAGCATGTAGCACTGAGTCCTAGGTTTGCCATGTGTTCACTGACATTAAACATTTTCTGTTAATTCAAAGGGACATTATTACCTGAATACTGTAATTACTAGATAAAAGTATCATACAAATTCAAGCAAACAGCACATCAATAGTTAGAATTAACTCTTAATGTACCCTTTTAATTGTGAAAGGAGCATCTTCCTCTTTAAAAAAAAAAACTGTCTCCTCTCCTCTCTTCCTTCTTTCTTCGTCCCTCCCTCTATTCCTCTTCAAGTCAGTAGGTTTATTTTCTCCACCAATGTCCAAAGTTCAGGGTCTGTAGTGAGTGATTGATTAATAGCCTGCACGAGTGACACACACACACACACACACACACACACAGAGTCATTTTTCAGGTTACAGAACATGTGGTCAATAGTCACTGGTGTGTCTTGTAAATCAGTCATTCATTGCCCACCCTGAAGTCTGTGTGTATTTCAGTGTGTTTAAATGTAAGTGTGAGTTCCTATGTGTGTAAGGGGGTCCTTGACCACGATGGCATGCTATCTATTAAATTAGTCACACGCACGTAAATTTAGAACATACACCCAAACACACTGTGGATCTGGCTAGGTCACCCCTCCACCCCACTCGCTGACTGACTCCATTTATCACAGAGAGGGAGGGAAGGAGAGAGTTTGAGTGAAAGACAGAAAAAGATGTTAGCTCTCTAAAATCTATGATAAGCTAAATAAAACACTTAATACGCTGAAAAAAGAGAGCAGGAGAATTGCTCTCCGTAGCTAAATATTTATGAACTAAAGCCACAGTCAGACTAAGACAATTGAAAAATGAATTAAACCATATCATATCTGTTGAAGTAAAATAAAACTAAAATATTTAACTGACAATGAATCAAGACCAAATATTTAACATCCTCTGTGAAAACACACAAAAGATGCATAAATTCACAAAGAGGCAGAGTAAACCTCAGCAACCCTCATCCACATATGCTTGAATGCACTTGGACACACACTGAGCGACACCAGACTGAGGATCTGGATGGGAGAAAACCAATTTCCTTCCAACAGATAGCATTCAGTGCTGCTAGCATGGCTTTGTCTGTCAGTCTGTATGCATGCTTAACAACGTGCATGTGTTACTGTGTGTCTGTTTGGGAAAATGTGTATCAGCGTGCATGAGAAGTCCCTACTTTTATCTTGACATATGTCAGCAGTGTGCCCACCCGCATTTATGCGTGTCTGACCAAATGTGTGTTTCTGTGTATGTATGTGTGTGCGTGTATGTGCACACGCGTGCCACTCTTATTGGCATCCAGCAGTGCAAACATCCATTCCTTCCAAATCCCCCTCAGCATTGCTTGTGATGCCCAGGGACGATAAGTCCCTTTGTGGTGCATCGTAGCAATGGGAGGTGTTCTCATCCAAAAGCTGTGGAGGTGACAGGGGCCATCGCTGATCTCTGTGCACCCCCAAGGAGAGACACTCTGACTGGGGTTGAATAGTAGATTAACCTCCCTGTCAGCCCCAGAGGTTCCAAGACAAACAGAGACTTGGACCGACATTCAGTGACGTGCATTAAGAACCAAACACATAAGTGCAGAGTGGAATACTGGCTCCCCTAGTATACTGTACATGTGTGTTCATGTTTGGGGTATGCTTAGGATAAAAAAGGCGTGATAATGCTAACAATTATAGGACAACATTCAAGTCTTGAACATTACCATCCTATCTAAATTTTAGATGTCATAAATACAAGAGTTTAGTGCTTCAATCAGTCTCTGTTGGAGGGTGATATCAGTACACAACAACACAATGAAATTGTGTCAGGGAAAGTCAGAGGCATTTGCCTGTGTCTGAGCAATCTTGCTGAAACCATCTCACGACCACTCTCACAACCAAGTGATCATCTACAGGATCTTCAATGAATTTTGATGCCATTGTCAAAAAGAACTAATTGATCTAACTTGTCTCTAGGCAATGGTTTTATATGCATTAATTTCTTATCTGAGACAAAACCTCCTCCAGCTGTACAGTGGAATTTACTGTGACATTACACCCCCATAAGAAACCACTTAAGAAGCTACCTTAATAACCCTGAAAATACATGGGTCAAAAGTTACTTGACTCACCCCAAATCCAGCTTAGTACTACAGACCTTCAGATGGCCTGTGTTGCAGCAAGACCAGGATTTTTAAGGCAGAGCTGCTTGGACTTGGTTTTCCTTGTGAAATAGTCACAGTAAACAGCATCTTTTCATTGGTGAAAAAGTCGTTGTTGCCTCCACTATTAAATGATAAATGCTGCGTGTCTTCTCGTCCCACCTTCCTGTCTTTCGGTCTTTCACTTTCTCACACAGGTAAATAGTGAGTGTTGCCACCCAGAGCTAAAGCTTGTTTAGGCTGCTAGCTACCCCATCACTTACTATTAAACCTGACATGCATACATAGAGGGGGCAAACAAACACGAGGATGCACATACAGGTAGGGACACACACATTAATGTGGGATGCACACCACATGCACACACCTGTATTTTGTAGATAGGTAGAGACAGATTGCATGTGTCTGCTGGCATTTAAAGGGTAGGTGTCAGGGCTGACAGTGCCTTTAAGGGACAGTCAATAGAGATATATGGATGGAGGTAGACAAAAAGGAGAGGGAACATGAGGTGGGTTGGTGAGAGAGAGAAGAAGAAATATGATGCGAGAGGACGCATGCACACACACACACCAAACTCAAATGCATTAGTTGAGATAACATAAAACACATTATCTTGCACTGTAGAAATTGTTAGCAGAAAACTTTTTGGCAAACAATTTTAAGACATTTTTGTTTATTATATGACACTTTTGGTTTGACTATCCGAATATCAATATTGCATGTTAATGCTGAGGAGGGAAAGCAATGCCACCTTGACCTCTACAGAGGAAAAGGTTAAATATGTAACATTTCTGGTCACATTTTATTGTGCAGACCTACTGCACAACCGATAAAACATATTTCATCTCTCCTAGGCCAGATATAACTCGTTTTATTCCTCTAACAATAATTTATTAATGAACAATCCTATTAGACTCAATTTTAAGTCAGGTTTAGCTGGGCCATTCCTATAAAATGCCTTTTTTTCTAACGAGGAATTACCCTAAGTCTCTCTTTGACTGTAAAGGATCAGCTAGTGGTCCCACTGACACCTTACAAATTTTAAATGTTTTCCTGCAATAAACAACCTTGTATTCCTTTGTGTGTCTCTCTCTGCCTATACTGAGGTGTATAACCCTGCCAACAGTAATAACAACCTCTTTGACTTGTTAGAGGCAACAAAAGAACACACAGCACAAGGTTTTGGAGCCAAACTGTAGACTCATATGCACACACACACAAACCTACAGACACACACAGTGCACAAACATTGGCAAACATGCAAAGGTGTGTGCATGCGCTGAGCGGAGGGCTGAATGTTAACACAGCTTTGTGTTGGAAGGCTTTTGGCCCAATTTTTCCGTTTGTGTGGAAAAAAAAGTTTTATAACAAACACAAATTCAAATTCAAAACAGGTAGAATAGAACCACAGGCATATCCCCCACACCCCTGTGTAATGTAAAATGTAAGCTACCAAACGGAGGATTTGATAATTAAAAGGCAACAAATTTAATCTAAAACTAAATTATATTTTCAGGGAGAAAAAACATTACAGTTTCACCAATTCAGACTGTAAGGTCTTTAATTTAATAAAAAGTGCAGAGTGAAATAAAACATGTTCAAATGGGTTAATTTAACATGATTCACTGAGACATGAACGTATGTATAAACAATCCTGCGAGAACACAGACGCCCATTTTTAGCTTTTTGCATTCTTTTGTAATTTTTCAAAGTCTTGTCATGAAATCAAACCAATCTGAACGCATTTTCCACAGCATCCGCTTGCAAAAACAGTAACTGCTTTTTCCACTTTCATTTCACAGATAACTTAACATGACTCATGCAGGGATATATGAGTATATGATCCATAGACTGAACATGTGGAAAGGTGGGGTGTTTGTTAGTTCTAATATCCAAATGGATTTTATTCTAAAGCATTGTTAATAGCTGTAAACCAGAACATACTGCCTCTATCCATACGTAACGCTGAGAATCACTTAACATTAAAGTCATCTTATTAATGGGAGCAGTGGGAATTGGGGAGTTATTAATTATTACAAATACCATTAATACAGCTTTGCCTGGATAAAATCAGTAATATTCACAGCATGTACAAGATAAGTGTATATACAGATATATCTATTGAACATACAATGCCAGTTAAAGCATTTGCTTGTACTATAACACTAAATAATGGAGGCAATGTTCATAAGTAAAATGGCTATCTGGTGCATGGCCAGTGAATTTCCTCACTTCCTGTTCCATGACATCAATAGCAGTGTGCCGACCAGAGTCAGTACCTTAATTCTTCTTTCCAAATTGCTATTAAAATGGCCTAAGCTTTCAATGGAAACTGAAATGCCTTTTTGTGTGTGAATATCTTGTGTTGCTAGTAATTATGTGTGTGTTTCCCTGAATGTGTCCTACTACGTTAGTTTTAGCCCAAGGGCTCAGGCCATATTCTGTCATCTACTTTTAATGTTTAATAACACAAGGCTTGTGCACAGCTCTGCATACTAATAACTCTGACACACACACACGCACTCACAAAAAAAAGACCCATTAGAAGGCCTGCTGCAGCTTAGAACATGGTAAGAGTTGGGAATAACAATGGTCATTAAAGGTTAGGATGACATTTTACAACACATTTCTACACATACTGACACTGTATATAATTCCTATGGTCCAGTGAGGATACACAGGCAAGAATGGTCAAGTGACAGACAGTGATTAATTGATGCATCAAATATTAAGAGCACTGTGTGTTCACGCATGTGCATGAGTGTTAAGGTCACTACATGGTCTTTTAATTGAATTCTTGTAATTCTGTCTTGAAGGATAATGGAGGGAGCAATAGAGCAGGGAGAAACACATTGTTCTTGGTCTCTCTGTCACTGGGTCTTTATGTATTCTTATGTATGTCTTACTCAGTTCTATTCTTTGATTCTCCCTGTGGGGTGAAGAGTGAAAGTGTTGCTAGACCCCTAAAGTAATTTTTCAATATGTCTATGCTGTGTGTACACTCAAGCAATTAACCAAATGGCCGCATTAAATGACATTATAAAAGGCAGAGAAATGCTTTACTGAAATAGAAATTACAGGATGAAGTACTGCTTAATGAGTTTTTCACTCAGCTACTATCAGCATCACGGTGTTTAGACCTGCAGTATAAGCCCATGACAAGACACGACACCATCCTCAAGGCTGTAAGTGATAATAAAGGGCCGGTTTGACAAACAGGTCTTAGATTAAGCTAAAAGTAGTCCTTAATTTAGACTAGTTATGATAGAACATGTAAGTGGCTTTCATGAACGTGGCTTTAATTTGGCTTAGTTAGTCCGTCACTATGGAGTCCTGGAGTAAGGTAAGTAAGACTTAATGACAACACCTGGGTTAAGCCTAATTATCTTAAGTAAGATCACATGCTGTTGGTCTCCTGGTGGTCATAAAAATCAGGAATGGCATAGAAAACACAATGATTAATGTGAATCTTGAGACCACACAATGGCAGAGGCAAAAAGATTTCACTCAAAAAACTTTAGTGAGTATGAAAAAACGCTTCTAAAACAAATTGTGTCAAACCATCCCATAATTGAAAATAAAAACCATGCTGCTGATACCGAGCAAAAGAAAAGGAGTGGTTGGGCTTCAGTTTGCATTGAGTTCAATGCAAGTGAAAATGTAACCACAAGGACAGTACAACAACTTCAGGTGAGCTATCTTAATAATTATCAGTATTTCATATTTTTTTATATTCATATTTTTATGTTGCTTACATTGAGTGATATCTACTTTTATAGACTCTGTGGAGGAACCTTATATTTGCTCTAAAATTGAATTAAGTGACTTGCTGTCTGGAATAATAGAGCAGCAGCAACCTCTGGATGGTATACCAGACAATGATCATTTGGACAATTCAGATGAAGACCTGAGCACAAATGTTAAGTACAGCAAAGAGATTAAACTAGTTACTTCCTTTGCTAAATGCAGTATATTTCACTTCCCAATTATTTGTGTTTCTTACAGTGTTCTTTTTTTTTCAGAGGAAAGAAATATGAACAGGTTGGAAGAGTTGGTGCACAGTCAGTGTGCAACCTCCACATCTGCTGTTCCATCAATGAGTGAAGTTGCTGCTACCTCCTTTCAGCATGGAACAAAAAGATGAAAAGTTAGCCAGAGAATTTCATAAGCAGAAAATGAGATATCTGAAGGAAGAACATGAAATAAGGATGAGGATTCTACAGGTTGAATTGGAAATTAAGTTGGAGGAGAAAGCTATGATGCAAAAACGATACAGTAGAGACAATTGTCAATAGTAGCCACAATGAATTACATGATTTGTAAAAAAAAAAAAAAAAAAAAAAGTTTTATTTGGATATTATTGTGTGAGTATTTTAATCAACGCAAACCAGTTTTGCTGCATACTAATTTTACTTTGTGTATCATTAGCCATAATGAATGCATTTCATTTCAATGCATTTTATTTATCTGAAGTGCTGCAAAGTGAAAGCAACTCTGTGTGCAAGTCCTCATTGGTCATTGTCTGCCTCAGCCACTGGGCAACGATGTTGTCTCAGGTAGTTGTGCAGCACAGCTGTAGCAATGATCACCTTGCAGCATCTTCTTGGGTTGAAACAAAGAGTATTTCGCAAACACTGGAATCGATTTTTCCACACCAAACATGCACTCAACCAACCCTATGGTGCGAATGTGATCTCTGTTATATCTTTGTTGCTCAGGTGTTGTGGGATTTAGGTATGGAGTGAATAAAAAGTTACTCTGACCATATCCACTGTCCCCCAGCAGTAGTCCATTATGTTGTCCTCTCTGAAACTGAGCACACAACGATGAGTTCAGAAAAATATTTGAATCATGGGTTGCACCTTTCCAACGGGCAACAATGTTTGAAAACTCCAAATCAGGAGTGCATACAGCCTGAACATTGACAGAAAATCAGTTCTTGCAGTTTCTGTACTCCTCAGCATCAGGAGTTGATGGACGTTTGATGGGAACATTACATCCATCTATGCAGCCAATTACTCTTGGAAATTGCCCATATTCATAGAATTGAACTTTGTAGCTGGCCTGGCCTGTAGCATCAGGAAAAATTGATGTAAACGCTCCGAAGTTCACAAATGGCTCTACAGACTTTGTGAACTATTCTGCAAACAGTTGCTTCACTGGCACCACACAAATCACCAATTTCATGATGAAAAAATCCAGATGCCAAAAACCTCAACGTGATTAGAACTTGGAGAGAAATGGGTGTGGACCTTCCTCTTTGAGAAAGACTGGAAAGTCTATCCTCAAGCATGAAAATTATCTCCAGTGCATTTTCTTTGTACATACGAAAGTGGTCCCGAAAAGTTATTTCATCAAAGTAACTCAGTGGATCAGTCCTATCAACAAAGACTCATCTGGCTGGCCTCTGTATTGCATGTTGGTCTTCATTTAGATAATCCAGGTAGTCCATGCTCTCTCTCACAAACTTTGTTAAGCAGAAGTTAAATCTGCCTACTCGTAGGATTAATTTAGGCTTCAATGTAGTCCTAGACTAGCTATTATCCTCCTCCTTGCAATCAGCTTTGTTTAATGCAGAATAAGTTAAACCTACGCTTATTTTAAGATATGTCCATGCAAGTCCCTTTGAGTTAAGCAAGCTTAAATGAGCCTTTCAGTCTGGCTTTAGGCTTAAGCCTTGTCTGTGAAACCAGCCGAAAGTGCATTCAACACCACTTAATTGTGATTTCTATGCCATGTCTTTTTGGTGTCATGAAGCAAGAATAATGCTTTTGAACTAACTCTACTACAGGTGTTTACAAACTTCTTATTGCCATTAGATGAATGAGACGGACATGCATCGAGAAATTTGCGCAACATGCGTTTAAGTACTTGTGAAAGGGAGATCAAAAAATAATGATCCAAATAGGGCTGCACAATAAATGGTAAAAAAAAAAATCACGATCTCGATTCAAACATACATGTGATCTCATTTCTAAATGACGGCAATTTACTTGCTCATATTTTCCTGTGCGTTCAGATCGCACTGCATTCACGTGTTCGCTTATTTATAACAACCCCAGATGCTCCAGATGCTCCGTCACACTCACACAGTGTGAAACACGCAATTAATTCAACAATCAAGTCAGCCAATGATTCAACCAAACAACTCAATCACCTCTCTCATTTCTCTTTCTCATTTACATCGCTCCGCTGTCACTCACTGCTGCTACGGTAGCCAGACACAGCGTCAGCAACGTCACATGTAGACAAGCAGGAAGAAGGAAGAAGTCGGTTTAGTTGATGGGGTTGGAGCCACATTTTACATGTGAAAATAAAAAATTAGCACCGCTGAGGAAAATCATGGTGGCGACAGCGAGAGTAATGACGTACTCATGCAGAAAAAAGGGGGACATTTCATCGTGTAGAACTGACAAAACCTTACGACAATGTGTAAGGAGTAATAATTTACATACAAGTCCTTTGGCATTATTGCTGAACCACAAGGTAACACTACAAATCTCTATAACGTCAACCAAGCTTTTGTTTTCTTTTTAAGAGAGAATCGTGATCTCAATTCTCAAGAAGAAAAATCATGATTGACAATTTAGCAAGAATCATGCAGCCCTAGATCCAAATCAAAAAAGTGATAGTAATACTTTTTGAACAAGCACTGGAAAAAGTATCTAAATTACTGTGTCACACCAGTTGGTCATGGTAGCCATTACTAAATAGGTCGAACTGCGTCACCTAACCTGTGTCCACACTCCAACTGTGTTGAGAATTTATTGGGCTTTTATTCCAATCAAAGAAACCTGAGAGTTGATTTCAGGATGAACTAGTGCTAGTAAATTAAAAAAACGTACTGTAATTTTTGCGGCCACAAAGTCCCAGATAACAGAATAGGTTGCTAAATGATTTAGGTACAACTATTTCTACATGTATGTGCAATTATAAGCAGAAACATGAGTAGACTTCAGTGTTTCCCCTACCATTGTACAGGCCTGGCAGGCCGCAAGGCCAGAGAGACCCGCCGTCAAGCCAAGAAAAAAAAAATCAATATGCCAAAAATAAGCCACCTATCAATTCAATTCATTCATAAATCAATAATCATTTACATTAGGAGCACCTCTGTGCAGCGCAACACGAGTCGACCTGCTTCGTTGCCTAGTAACGATGCGAGTACTGCTGCTGAGAGTGCGGGCATATTTTCTGGGATGTTTAAGGTTTGTAGCTAACCAACTATGGAGCTGCTGAAGAAAAGAAAAAATATCGCGGGTGAGAGACAACTTAATATAAAGAAATTTTCTGCCAGACTCCGGAGCCAAGGAAAATAGATGAAGGGAGAGTAACAGAGGCAACTCTAGAAAAAATGACAGGTGCAGGTGAGACAAAAGAAAGGGGGGAAGATTGTAGTGGAGAGGGGGGCTGTTTGAGGACTGTTACTGCTGCTGACACCGGTCCGACTGCCTCCCCCGATCCGACGGGTGACCCAGCTCCACGGGCCCGGACCGACTTAGCCTGGTTAACCATCCGCTTCCACATCGTTTCACTTTGTGAGAAGCGTCTGGCCACTCTCCATTGAGAAACGTTTGCATCATATATTTTCAACTTTGACCAGTCGCTACTGCTTGGTCATTACGTACGTTGTAAACTTTTGCCGAAGCCCATCGGAAGTAATGCTAAAACATTGTTCCTCTCGATAAAATGTCTTAGACATTCCTGTTGTTAAGACTTTAGTTCTTCAATTTGAAGAATCAGTGATAAGACATTGTGTATTGCTTCGGTAAACTCCATCCTTGCTTCGAGTGCTGGTCAAAACAGAGTGCTTGATTTCGACGTCATAGCGTGGGCCCTCCCTCTGTTTGCTGATTGGCCTGCACGATTTTAGGCCGGAGAAAACCAAAGTGTATTGAAAGTTCCCTGACTGTGTGGTAGCTTAAGATAATTAAGCGGACCACCAGTGGGCGCTAGCCTGGCTAAACATTTGGGGTAACTCAACAAAAGAAATAACAAAGATGTAAATCGTTTTTTATTTTGGGACACCAATGTAAGTGGAAAATTCCATTGCAGTTGAATGAAAAGTAGCTGAAATAGGCCTATTTAAGTCCTGACTACAATGATGGCTGGACCACAGAGGTGGTAGTGTGGCAAATAAACACAGAATTCTCAACATAGTGATTGCATGAAAATTGTAAATTTTGAAAGATATTACACAGAAGTGCAAAATAAGCCATCATGTACAGTCTTGGACTAACTAAGCTAGAGAATTTAATAGAACCTTGCACCACCCCATCCCCTTTGCTGAACATCACTGAATGTTCCAACTGTGACATTAATCGGTTCAGCCTAATGTTTCCAGAAATTAATCCATACGCCCTCACACAGGCTTTCACTTCCTCCCATGATACTCTACGCCAAAGAAATCTCTGACGTCTCAACAGCTCAGTAAAAGAAGTTGAAAGGGTAATTCTGAAACGACTTCATCACCTGTTTTTTCCCCATCCAGCTCTCCCTGACGCCGCGCCTGAGAGTGTATTTATCCCGATTTCCCTCTAATCCAATTAAACGTGGGAGCAGAGGTGCTGTCACTGCCAAACATGTTTCTGCAAGAGCCAGCTGAAAAAAAGCCTCGAGACAGATTAAGGCAAAGAAGATCCTTAATTTGTTAATCACTGAACTCTAGCTGTCACCGATAGGGGGAACGAGCATGTCTTCATACACGAGCCCTGATATGAGTGGGGAGTCAAGCGTGAAACACAAAGGGGGAATCAAGAACAATTACCGGGAGATGAGGAGAGGATCAAACGTGGATTCATTTCATTATCTGGACGAGGCCTTGCTGCCTGTCCTCTAAATGCTAACGTCTGCCTCCAAGGAGCATGAGTCGGTGCACATTTGTGGTTTAACTGAGGCCCACTGTGCAGGGATGGAGCTCAGGGTGAAACCGCAAGAAATCAATTCAAACATACATGTTTATAATGTGAATTTACATGTTTATTTATATTTTTTAAACAGTTCTTAACTGTGCCAAGTCAGACTTCTGTGAATTGTTAAAGCAAAAACACTTGACGCCTCGTTTCCACAAAGTTTTGTTTTGCATAATATTTAGAGAACTAAACAACAAGAAAATGAGGTGTGTAGCCAATTTTGTTACCTCTTTGCATGCACTCTATACCTTACACAGCTAGCATGCTACCAATGTTACCATAATATGCGGTTGTTTTCTGTGCGGTTATTTACCTTTTGCCAACTTCTGTACAAAATCTACCAGGAGAGTTTCTTTTTATAAGTATATACAAGGAAATTCTGAGCTGAAAAAAAAGAATAGTTGAAAAACCTCTGAGATCACAGAGATTTCGTTAGTAAATGAAATGAGATGAGAGACAGGTTTTTAATTGAAAATTCCAGCAAAAGTTTAAAACAAGTGAGACAGCTACAGATTGGCCCTGCATGGCAACACACACTGAATATGTGATCATTAGGTCTATGGAATGTTTGGGAAAACAGAGAGGGAATTTTGTTCTTCACAGGATTTGTTTTATAGCTCAAACCAGAGAACATACATGATTGTTTACCAGGTCCAATTCAAGACTAGGGGGGGCAGTAAGAGATGTTGGTTGGTCACCAACTTGTTGAAAAAAAGTGCTCTCTGTAACAGAAAGCTATTATGTGGACTGTTTCATGTTTTTATAGAAAGCTAGTAATCCATAGTAATTAGCCTTAAGCATTAATATACACACCTATTTAATTTAACTCCCCAAAACCCCACCCCCAGTTGTGCCTTATCTATGCTAGCAGGGGATGAAAATTTCTATAATAATAATTGCCCTCCTGCCTTTACCCAGTGCAGTTGTCCAGTCTACGTATAGTGCTCTTTTCTGTTTGCTTGTAAAACTGTACTGTAATTTGCCCATTATTATCTAATCTTACATAAAAAAAATCAAATCTGAAAATCAAATATTCACGGGAATGACAGGGAGAGAAGCAAAGCCAGGTCAGAGAAACACTAAAATAACTAGGCCTATCTCTGGAGAGAAAAAGGACAGAAAAGTGTAGCTCCCATTCAGAGCGCAGCTAATGCTAACGTTAGCTAACAATAACACACATGAAGCTAACCCAAAAAACCCACAAATGGATGCAAGGATGGAACACAAATTTCAAGTCACCTCAGTCTAATAAATCTATTACCAATATTTGAAAATAAAATATATTACACTTCTTCCTACCCTCAACCAACAAGCTAGTTTAGTATCTGAGTAACAAGTACAGGCAGACAGGCTGTGTACAGTGACCAGTGGTGGACAAAGTACTCAACCCCAGTACTTGAGTTAAAGTAGGCTATGGATACTCCTGGTCAAATATTACTCCACTACAAGTAAAAGTTGCTTGGTCAGAATTTTACTCAAGTTTAAGTACTAAAGTACTAAAGTACCAGTGAAAGTACATTTTATTTTTCATATCAATGCATTCCTGTAATGTTTTCTCAATGCATTTATAGAACCTTATAATTCTCTGAAACCACTTAGCATGCACTGACTCGCTTGTAGAACCACTATGCTATACAAAACTTATAGAAACACTTATAAAAACATAGAAATGCAACTCACCATTGTTGAACCACTTGACTGACTACACAGGAACATAACACACAGCACACATTTGCTCTGTATTTTTCCTTGTCTGTGGAAAGTAATGGAAATCCCTCCACTGATTGGTTTCCTTCTGTGAAAAGCACAGCGTGTGGCCAATTGCATTCTAGGGAAAAACAAACAAATAAAAAAACAGCTGTCCTATACGTAAAGACTACTTTACAGCTTTTCCTAGAAATGTAGTGGAGTTGAGTAATAAGTATAATAAAGTAATAAGTATCCAAAAAAGGAAAAATACTCAAGTAAAACACAGATACTCAAAAAATGTACATAAGTACAGAACTTAAGTAAATTTAATTTGTTATTGTCCACCGCTGTGGGTGACAACATCAACTGATCAGAGAACTGACATCACTGTCTTGCTGCAACTCTATATTTTATAGGGCCAGGCCAACCAATCAGCTTAAGTCAAATGTGTTGTTTAAAAGTGAAATTTAATGATTAGTTCAATCAGCGAGGACAAAGTAAAATACTTTCTTCTTCAAATTTGGGGACAAGGGAGAATATTTGGCATTAGTGGGACAGACGGAGCATTTAGGGGGGCATTGCCCTGCCCATGCCTAGAGCTGGCCTTGTTTCAATAGTTAAATAAAGAAAGAAATGATGTTTGTTCCATTAATGTTTCCTGTATGCTGGTGCTGTGATTCATTTTGCTTCCTAATTTGACACTACAGTGTATCACTGTCATAACTTATTGCAATTGACTAACCACCATACAGAAATCTAAAACTGTATAACATGGTTTGAACACAGTACATTCACAGTAGTTAGGATCTTCTGGCATGGCAGCCTGTCTCATTTGCAACATCAGTAACTGATGAAGCTGATGTGAAGCAGCTGATGAGTTTGCATGTTTCTGTGACATAAAAAATGGCTAGTAAAGAACAAGAAAAGATGGTTGTTGCATGTATAATTACCATTTACACTTACCAGGCAGGTGTAGGAGCTGTCTTACACACACAACACACACACATTCATTGCACACACACTTTTTGCTTTTGTGTGTTAGACACTTGGCCTCAAGTCATGATTGATAGATGCTGTTTACTTCTGGGCAAGGCACTCAATTTCAACTTAAGATGCCATTAGTGACAAACAATGCTTTCTCAAAGGAGGCAAAACAAGCTAAAATAACAGTTATTAAGGTAATTATGAGTTATAGATGCTATTAGGGCTCAATGGATCTTTGTTATCCAGACTCATATTTCTTTGGTAAGTTTTCTTGAGGTGCCTCGATTTTCTGACGCCTCTCCAATTATCGATAACGAGTTTCTTCTCTTTGGATGAAGCAACATCAACATGCAGCAGTTATATGAACTTCAAGGACCTCCAGAGGACGAAGCTGCGGAATTGCAAGCAGGGAAACAAAAGAGAGAGAAAAACACTAACTGTGCACTTAACCAAAGTGAGTCACAGAGATTCAGTAATACTCTCATTTGGTTAGAACCAGTGACGATAAAAAAAAGGTGGACAAAAATGAAGATAAATAATCCTGATACAGGTGCTGCCATGTTGCACCAGTGGTCTCATTTGAAGTGAGAGTCTGTGCTGACCATCTGATGGAGCTGCTGTATTGAGGCCCACCCATCTCAGTTGGGTAATCTGTCAATCTTGATGTTACAACTTCCTTTTTTTAAAGCATGAACTAAATAAAAAAAACTTTTCAGAAAAAAAACACTTGAACATATACTTACCTATTAAGAAGAAACTAAAATGATGGAAACCATCTTTGTGGAAAATTAATTTGCTGTTTACTTTGATTTTTAGTTTGGCACATGTCCCATTTGCTCACTAAAGGGGTGGGGTGACCTATACTGCAACAAGCTAACCGGGGGGGGGGGGGTTGTTCAAGATATTTTGGCTTCACTTAATTGTTGATAATTTGTTTTAGAGTAAGTGGTTGAAAT
>JAQLOL010000008.1:9975841-9996239 GCA_029783665.1 Naso thynnoides | reverse complement strand
CACACACACACACACTCACACACACACACACACACACACACACACACACACACACACCTCTTACCCCCTACAGGGCAGAACTGATGCAGGAAGAGATGAAAAACCACTACCTCAGGGGTAAACACACCTCAGTTCACACTAACAAACCACTCACTCACTCTGTCTCACACACACACACACACACACACACACACACACACACACACACACATACATCTACGTATACACTACTTGCTTTCTTCCCAAACACATGTATTTAATTCCGCTCAGGAATATTGTCCCAACATCAAAGACCATATTTGCTTATTTTCACACCAATCACACACTGCTGTTTCCCTTGGCCTTTGCATTCGTGCATGTTATCCTCCTGCACCTGTGTGTAGTAGGTGTACGTTTATCTGTATGTGTGTGTATGTGTTGTCATGAGATTGTGTGTAGGCTGAGTTTTGTGATTGTGTCTTTTTTCCGTGCATGTCTCCTATGTGTGTAGGGGGGTGTGGGTGTGACTTAGCCAGGTGTAAAATTGGTGCTGTAGAGGATTGCAGACACTAAATGGGTCACAGTGGAACAGGAAAGAGGAAATAAACTAGCCAGTACATAGCAAAAAAAAAAACAAACAAACAAAAAAAAGGGGCTGAACAGATTTAACAGATCATGCCTTTTGTGATATACAGTAATAGCTTTCTGTTGGTATACAGTGACTTCTGGGCATTTTAATTCATTGTTGTTTTCTAAGTGAACAGTTGCTTCTTGCTGCGTCACACACATAAACCACGTCTGTAACTCATGCCAGCACTTCCTCAAAGGAAGCTAAATATTCTAGATTTTTAAATTTAAAAAAAAAAATTTTAGCTAAAAGCAAAAATTATTAGTTTAAAAGAAAGCAAACAAACAAACATATAAAGAATGGCTTATAGAATGGGCTACATACTGTAGCTCTGGTTACATGCACTCGAATTTAAAAGTTCGAATAATCATGAAGAAAGTTTGAAGTCAATAAGTTTTGTGGTAGTTTTGTTTCAGGTAATTGAAAATCGCAAGTCAGCACCATCAGAGAAACTGGATAGTAGTGGAATGTGCAAAGTGTTCCACTTTCTCACCCAAAGAGGTCCACATACACTGATACGGATGTATCTGCAATAGGCCAATATCAGCCAATAATATCAACAAACCGATATATTGGTTGGGTCCTATTGAGAACAATTATAATAGACTCCAGCGCTCAGAAAAAAACACTATGTGGATATTGGCCCTCTCCTACTTTGGGCCAAGACCTGATCAATCCCCACTCAAAATCTTTATGTTTCCTGTTTATGTAGTTAGAATATATCCATTTGAAATCAAACTAGTAAACAGCTTCAACTAATTTTGCTTACACCTTTCAATCACCAAACATAAGCCAAGTAATTTAGTTCTTTCTGAAGTTGACACTAAATAATCAGTCACAGCTCCACTCTAGGATTAATACAGAAACTACCAAAAACTGTAGAATACAATTACTTAGTTTGTGGTCATGTTTAGGTCCATGCAACACCTCCATCTAATGCAGTACATGTGTTACGGCCCTATGTCACGTCCATTTCTCAAGATACAAATTGCTTTACAAACCAAATCACTTCTAGTTCACCTGCTCATTGCTGCCAAAGAGATGTAAATGTTTGCCTTGGAGCACTTATTAAGAGGAAAGCACTCCACTTTCACTCATACATTCAGGTACAAATGCATGAAAAGAAGGTGCATGCAGACTCCAACAAACAGCTGTCACATTCCTGACAGTCTTAACAGCTCCAACGAGGGTTGCAACCTTGAATCAGCTACAGTAGCAACACTTGCAAATGATAGGTTGTGAATGCTATGCATGCTCATCTACACCTGTTTACAGACTTTAGACATATACACAAACATCTGATTGAAAGCTTTATGGTGAATTCCCTCTCCTCTCCTTTCACCTCTTTTCTGTGGCATACGTCCAATAAACTATAATATAAATACTGTTTGCACTGCTGGGCATTGTAGTATATAAACTTTATAAATAATTTTACATTATGCACATTGCTTTGTTCCTCATTCTATACATCCTTACCGTAATTCTTTGCCAAGAAAGCTCCTCTGCTGTTACTATATTGGTTACCTGAGCATCTGTCCTTGCTTCTGGGGGTTTCTCTGTTTGCTCATCAATTTTCCTCCTCCTGTTCCTTTTCCTTTTCCTCTGGATCTCTCTCCACACCAAGACTTCCATCCTCTAGTTCTCATCTGCTACCTTCCAGTCTTTCCTTCTCTCTCCTCTTTACATTCTTCAGCAAACTCATCTGGAGTTATTGTCATAGAGGTTATGGTTACAAAGAATGGAATATTAGTTACAGTTACAAAAAGATGTGAACTTAATACAAGGTTTGGCCGGTGTAAAAATTTCAAAACTAGTTTTACATTAAGCTCAATACCGGACCTAACCGGTAATACCGGCTTTAGGAGTCGCATGCCACTCATTAACAGTGTTCCTGACTGGAGCGGCACAAGAGAAAGACAACTGAATTGAGCGACACAAAATGTTTTTATTTCTCACAGCAACCAAACGTGTGACATCATCCGTCAGTGTACATTCTATCTGGTGCAGTTCTATGCTCAGACACACAACGCATTTTTCTCTCCACCGAATCACACTATTAGCTCTTACTCCGTTCAGCCAAGTGCCTCCCATAAATACACGCACATTAACTGAACACAGCAGGTATATGGCATCTTCTTCCCTCCCCTTTCATGACGTAGTCTTGTAAAACAAAATGAAAGCATCATGAACGAGTTGGAGTTGAGTCCGCTTATGTTAACTTAATGTTAGCTTAGTCTGAGGAGGGGGAACGGCATCGTGTCTGGGTTGATAAAATCCGCTTGTCTATTAAGTTACAAACAGCCACAGCTGGGACGTTAGTGTTAGCTGGTAACGACAAGCCCCCCTGCTTGTCATTTCTTGTCATAAACTACAGGCAGCATAATCATCATTTCTGCCTCGTACCTCTTGTGGAAGTCCAAGAAACATTGGAAAACTTAACCACACTGCCGACGTATGCCAGGATCTGGCTTACTGATAAACGCTGGTATTGCTTATTGCATTAACACAAAATTGGTTTAAGCCCGTACACCGAACTGAACCAGTAAAACCTGAAACCTTCCCAAGCCTACTTAATACCAACACATATATATCCCAAATGACAAAAAAGATGATACATTTAGTATTCAATCATTTTTAAAATTTATACAGTTAAGAAAAAGATAGCTAAAGATTGCAATAAAATCTTTGTGTAATTCACAGATCATCTCATAATGCAGAGAAAACGATACTGTCACCTGGCAATATCTGTATCAGTATGCTCAGACTGCCTATTCAAAGACATTTTACATTATGTTGTCAGATTTATTTAGGTGAGGTTGACAGCATGAGACCGAGCAGAAAAGCATGTCACGCCAAATGTGAGGGAGTCTGTCCTAAGAGACAGCACTTAAAATGGTATTTAATAGACTGATTTACCATGTTGTGATGTGTTTATTTTGGCTGTTTGGGACTCATGTATAACAAATCAATGATGTACTTATCATGGTAAGAACATAATACACATTAACAGTGATTTCAGACCCATTGCTCAAGGCATCCAGAGAGTGGCAGCCCAATCAACACTATCCCCAAGAGTTGTGAGGACTCACAGCTGATACACCAAATCACCACCACCATAAGAAAAGAAATTCTTGCAGGCTGACAGTAAGCTATGACAAGCATTACAGTCAAATACCACAGCAATATGCTTATAGTCTCGAGCAGGAAACAACAGAGACAAGGCTGCCAGGGTCATGAAAAGTCCCTGTGCAAGCTGAAATATCATACGCTTGTGCGTTCCTCTCCTGTAACCATTGTTACGGTAAAGACTGTGCAGTTTTCTTTTTCTATTTTTCCACTGTTTTTCCAACAGGGCAGTTTAGGGGTGCATCGTGCCAGGTAAAACAGATTTGGCTGGGAAGACAAGATTTCAGCTGGTTAACCTGGGGCTGGGCGACATGATCTAAAAATTATATTACTGTATTTTTAGGCTCTCTCTCAATACACAAGATATATATCTGAATATTTTTAAATCTCCTCAATGCACTTGAAGAAAGCATCAAAAACTTCAAATTTTTTTGAACATATTCCTTCTCTAATGTGACAATATTTTAGGTATGGCTATTAGTACTTAAAAAAATCTATATAAAACACAATTAAATTTTTGATCAATAATTATTAGTAATGTGGATATAATGACTAAGAGGCTAAAGGCAAGTATTTAAAAAAGCAGAACTGTCTGATAAGTTGAAAAAAATTACATCACTATACTGAGACAGCCTTTAAAACCAGGAGGAAAAAAAAAACAATTTATTTCATATAATGATATAACACTATCTTATATCTAAAACATAATATAGTCTCATTTCTCTATAACATTATAATGTCTTGGTATTGTCCAGCCCTTGGTTTACCATGAGTTAGGCTCTTTTCAAACGCATTAAAAGTTACTCTTTATTAAAAATATATTCTTTGCATTCCAGTCATGCGAACATATTCAGTCAAAGAATGTTTTAAATTCCTTCTACTTACAGGAGATTTGAGTAACAATCATTTTCAGCCACCTACAGCTTATCTTACAAAAACACAAAGCTGTAGTGTTTTTGCCAGTCAATAACAGAAACCTGTATGCTTGCAACATTACAGCATCACTTTTATTAGCCGTTTGATTTTTATATAGCATGGGATTGCTTGTACTTCTGCTTCCTCTGTCTCCGTCTCTCCCTCTTCATGCCTGTGTGGGTAGCATACTTTCAGTTTGCAAACTGTCAAAGCTTGTTGCCATTTACCAAGTTAGATCAAAACCGTTATATTTGCTATTTGAGCTGTCCCTACTGGTTTCCTTATTTTTGCAAAATAGTTTCATTGTTGCAATGTTTTGAAGCCTTCTGCTTCCCTTCAACTGCATTTGTTACCACTTCAGTTGTTGATTACTGTGACATATTGATAAAATACGTTGAACAAAAAAACTACTTGTCATTTCATTATTTGATTATAATGGTACAATTTTTAAGATTTGCCCCATGTTTCTGTTTATTTTCGTGTTCAGGCTGTCATGCACAGATCATTTCAAATCAGGCTACACAGAAACAAATGCGACATTGTTATGACTTAAGCTTCTATTTATGAAAAAAAATGCTGAAATTCAAATAGAAAATCATCACAGAGGTACTTGTGGGCATGTAGAACAAGAATCTGGTGGAGTTTTCCAATCACAATATAGTTATACTTTTTAAAATCTGCCTTTAGAAATGCATGTATATTGGGTTTGATGCCCCTTCAGTCATTCAGACGCCCTACGTTTCTGAGTGATGCAGACGTATATGCAATTGGTGCAAACTTGAATAACCAGGATTATTCAGCGTATGGGCTTTTGTCTTTTACTAACAGCTCTGTAAAATAAATGGCCTAGATACTGCAGTACTTTAATAAGTTCCTCTGATATCTGCACAGTCTTTTGTTGCACTATGTTCAATGAAAGGGCCATATTTACAGCCGATAAAGGCCTACTCACTTCGGGGTATCTCTCCCTTGTGATACACTCTACCTGTACGTGAAGTCTTGGCAGACAACTGGAGCACAGTAGTTATGATTTTAACTAATAAAATTAAATGAAAGATTAATACATGAAATGTCGTCAGATGACGTATGGAATTATCTTAAAAAAATAATAAAGGGTGGTATTTTTTAAATGACAAGGTTTTTTATGAGCTGCTTATTTATGAACATTGACTTTGTATCCCCACACGATTTTAAAGTGCAGATAGCATTTCTGCTGCTCCGAAAAGTATGTCAAGTCAAGCGTGGCTGTAAGACAATAACAAAGTGACTTTGGATTGACTTGGGGGTCACACACACACACACGGAAAAAACCCCATTAAATGTCAAAATCAAATTTGCCCTTGGGTCCGTTGTTCAAATGTTCTATTTTTTATCTATGCATAAAATCAAAGGTCAAAAAAACATGAACATTTTTTTCTATCATATTCATAAACAAATGACAAGTCTTTTTTATTTTTATTTTTTCAATTTTTGATTTTACGTTCTCAACTGAATATCAAATGATGAATGAATGACAAAGAGATTTAATATGAATGTTTGTTTAAATTTATATATTTGTTACTCAGCTCCATTAGGGTGGATTCTGAATAATTACTGGGCAGGAAAACACCAAACCAATCTAGCACCATTGCCAGTAACCTCACTGACTGACCTGCCTATAGACAAATACCTCTGTCATCTACTGGGAGTCCCAGACTACTGCACTGCCGCATACTGCTAGAGTTACCCCCCAAAATGTAACGTAATCATCCAGGCGTCCACTAAATTCCACTAAATTCACATTAGCCTATACCAATAACAACCAAATTAGGTTAGGAATTTACAGAGTTCTTGATGTTAACAGCAGACTTATAATAATGACAATAATATGTTTTCTGTTCAATACTGCCCTAACAAAAGTGCTGTTAGACTTAAATATGGACATAACGTTAACGTTACAATTAATGGTTAGTTGATGTTAACTAGCCCCTAAAGTTAAGATGACCAGCCGGCCAGCTAGCGTTAGCAACAATTAGCTAACAGAGAAAAAAGCTAACGTCAGCTGCAAAAGCAGAAATGTTCGGTTTCAACAGTTAATTAGCTTAAATAAAGAGACACAGAACACACAAACACTACGTGAATTATTATTATTTTTTTTTTTTTATCAAATACAAGTTACTTACTGGAGCTAACTGGTCCAAAATAGCAAGCCATTTTCATCCACTTGTCAAGAAAAACGATCTTTCACACCTGACTTTGCGCAGTTAATTAACTGAACAACACTATGCTGCATTCAGGAAAATCGGAGAAGCGGCATATTTCTAGAAATTTCTAGGCCTATAAAATGTAAATAATTAGGCTACTACAGTCAAAATATTTACAATTAACAGCATCTCCCTCTACCTTCTTTAGGTTTAGATGTTTCCTTTAGTGGTTGTTAGACTTAAGGATTTATACTATCTGTCAGGCTTCCCTGTGTAGGCTATTCCACAGACCTTTTTGTTGCTTGTTTTATATTAGCCTTTAAAAAATGGTAAATGCTAACCATAAACGTGCATGACTAACATACACAAAATTACATTTTTTTTTTCGAAGAATACAGATTTATTTGCATAAAACAAACAGAGCCACTAGTTGGACTGATTGACAGATTGCCTTAATTAATCATACAGTGACTTTGGTGAGACTAACTAATCAGTTTCTTGCTATTAAAATTTAACTTGTGTATCCGCACAGGTTGAGAAAGAGTTAATATCAATTTGACATGTCTGAAGGAGACTGCCATGCTGTGTCATGACAACAGTGCCTAGGCTATAGTAACATCATGGTAATCCAATATCAACGCCTACGTCTCAGTTTACTAAATCTTAACTTATTGTGTCCGAGCTGTGTGAAATTAATTTCATTTGCTGACTTTGTTTTTTAATAGGAATGTGGGTTGATTATTATCAAAGCAAGTTCCCCTGGTTATACATTTTTAAACAAGGCCAGGTTTTCAGGTCTGGGTGGGAAGGTTGGTGTTATTCACAAAAGATTCTAAATGTAGTGTGTCAGTGAGTGGTGTATTCAAAGTCTTTGAATTACTCTCAATTATTCCTCTGAGACACTCCCTTGTTTCCTATGAATTGATTCATCAGACTCCAAAACTCCTCGATGACTTTATTTCAGAATTCTGTGACCTATTTTCATTTGCAATTACCAAAAATGAAGCCTTTTGATTTTATTTTGCTTGTTGACAGAAATGACAAATCAACATTTGAACTTTGTTTTAAAGGTTTAGACAATCAACAACATGTAACTGTCTCTCACACTATTGGGATCAGTTCCTCAGGGAGGTGATTTCCTTTTTTTTAATCCTTATAATCTGGAATAGGAAGACGTATGTTGTTTCTATCAGTGTTTAGAACTTGCATTTCATCCATGCCCAAAATCTCTCAGACGCTCTCTTGGTGCTCACACATTATTAATTCTCAGACAGCTGTTAAATTCTCTGAAGTCTACTTGTTGTCCCACTCACGTCTTCTACTGCAACAATTTATGTGCCTCTACCTTACCAGCGTTATGACAAAACAGCAGTGAGTGACAGGAAGCCAGTCATTTCAAATGGCAGCATGTGACACAGGAAGACACCGACTACAACCACACACAGTGACAAGATGAAAGCAACAGAGACAACAATGTAAAGCCAAGAAATGTAGAACTTTATAAAAAATTTTCAACAAATGACTCAAACAGTTCTTGTCTGTCAATCTCACATGAAAAGAAAAAACATTCAACTTTTGTTCTTCGAAAATATATGGATGTGGTGACAAGACATCAAACAATGTATATGAGCAAACAAGCTATTGTCTTTGAAAAAACACATCTTATCTGTGCTGCAAAGTTATTAAAGTGAAAACAGACAGCTTTCCTCACCCATCCCATCCTACCCCTTTACCCCTTAGCATTACGTATCTATGACAATCAGTCTGCACATGCACAAGTCTGCATCACAGGATTAATATGCGCAGTACACGCAAATCTTGAGTGCCGTTAAATAGGACAGCCTGCCTAGAGCCAGTTGATTGACAGCCAGGGCAAACAGTAATAGCAAAGGCAATGCAGAAAATGCAAAAGCAATGAGGAAAAAAATAAGGAAAACAAAAAACACGACATTATATAAAATTAAAAAATATATAAAAGAATATATATAAAAGAAAAAATATATTTAAAAAAATGACAAAAGTATCCAAAAAATCTATATATTTAGACATAAAGAAATAAATATTCTTGTATTTTGTGATTGCCTTTATATATCTACATTCATTTATTCGATTATTTCTCTTTATATTTCAATTTTTGGAATTGCCTATTTATTTTTTTATTTTTTCTCCTTATTTTTCTAAATTTATTTTCTTATTCTTTTACAATTTTTTTTTTTTTTGTGACACTCCTATGACTCCATAAGCCCTTTCCTACCACTCATCTAAGGGCATTATAGCAACTACAAATAACACAGGACAAAACTGCATTTCCAAACTTAAAGAAACAATCAAAAGGAAATAAGGAGGAAGAAAGAGGCATGTTCACTGAAAAGGGTCAGTGACATTGTATTAATATTGTTTTTTTTTTTAAATGAGTATATATTTTGGGGGCTTTTGTGCCTTTATTTTTTTCAAAAGGACAGCTGAAGAGTGGACAGGAAAAAGGAGAGAGAGAGAGAGAGGGAATGACATTCAACAAAGAGTTATAATGGAGATATTAAAGCAGACAGAAATTCTTCAGTATGTATTCAAGCCTTTCTTTCTTCTGGAAAATTGCACTTGGTGGCAGAGTTTTGTACAATGAAAGTGTAGTGTGAAACAAATCTAAAAGCCAACAGGTCATTATTCTATAGCTAACACTCACTTCATAATAATAAAAAAGCCTTTTCTATGCTGTAATAATAATTACCTTGACATTCTTGGGCAGCTTTGTTCGGCACTTGCCATATTATCAGAGCCAAAGGATAAACACAAGCTGAAGAGCCGACAACATAATGTGACAAATAGCCAATGAAGACAATTAACGGATTTAATTTTAAAATGTCACCCTGCCTGTTTGAGGGTCTCTCAGGATAAATCAAGCACACCTCTGGAGAATCCAATATAAATTAAAATGATTACATTCCTTGTCTCCTAACTCTGCCTTTCTGTCACCCGTTTTCACATCCTTTTCCTCTTTTTTCCTTGCCTCTATGTTTTCACTGTTAATAAGTATGTCAATATGCACACAATATCACATCTATTGATGGTTTATTGGATTATCCTGGTGCCCAGGCAGCCATAAAAGCAAAGAGGGCATAAACAGGCAGGAATGTCATTGAGCTGAAACCACATTTACACTGACAGCAGACAGTGATCATAAACCTGGACAATGCGACAAAAAACACAATGTTATAGCACGTTGTGCTCCATGCTAACAACATATTCTTTAAAAAAAGAAAACAAAACAGGACATCCATTAAAACTGACTGAAAGGTGACTGTGTAAAATGTTTCCATCCATCCTTTATAGGGGTGTGAAAGTCATAGAAAACAAAAATGTTATATTTTTTTCAACAAATGCACTTATTTTGTAATTTAATGTGTAATTATAATCATCTCTACAGTCAGTGTACTCTAAACAATTATAAATGGGAAAAAACAAACAAACAAAAACACCACCAAACTGTGGATGAAAAGCTGGCTGCAGTTAATGAGGTGACAATGTTCACAAAACAATAAAATTCACATTTATTTTAGTATTTTAAGAGCCTGCTAAGCAAACCAACCAAGTGAAAATGGATAACTGACAGATCTGCAAAACCCTTTATTATGTTCATCTTTTGTTTTTTACCATCATAAACATCTATTCATGGAAGGTGCGATATGGCTAAGGTTTAATAAAGGTTAGAGGACTCATACTGCTTTCTTCAGGTTAGGAAAAGGTCATTGTCAATAAATAAATCAATAAATAAATAAAAAAGAGTTCACTCTTTATTCTTATAGGTTGGAGGTTGCTTCTTATTGTTGACATAATAGAAATATTGTCTTGCAAAATCATCAGATATGAACAGACAGAGCTATTTAACAGTGATTTATGTTTGTGACACTAGTTTTGTTTTGTACTCTGGCTCTTGCTTTATTCTTTCTTTGTTATGTTTCCAAGATGGATAATTACATAATTTATGTATTTTAATGAGGAAATGTTTCATTAAAGAGTTTAAGTGCTCTAAATAAAACATTTTATCAATTTAATTAAGAAAATTCTCCCAGGGAGAATGGAAATTGTTAGTAAGATTTCTAATTTATTAGCTCGTATTTCTCTTAAGTATTTCCCAGATTTGCAGTTGAGATTCCAAAGCTACCTACCACAGTTTTTTAATAAATTTTCCTCAATAATATTACCAATAAAATTAATATTACCATATTATACATTTTTAATAACAGAATAAAAGAGAAAAACATAGAAATGGCATGAGCTTTAGATGACCTAATTGTCTTTTAACAAAAAGCACTACTGCAATGCAATATAATTTGTATTTTAAGTTATATATGATGGGTTTATCATGTTGGGGTCAATATGCGTGTGTGTGAGTGAGTGAGTGAGTGAGTGAGTGTGTGTGTGTGTGTGTGTGTGTGTGTGTGTGTGTGGGTGGGTGCCCTGGTTTTGAAAAGTCTACAGGCACAGATAATACAAACAAGTCCGGCTCCATTCATCATATCTGTTTGTTGCACTGACATTATGAGGAGGGTGGACAGGTGAGATGAAGCCAAACCCAAAGTTCAAAACACTTTGTCTAATAACGCCAACATCCAACCAGAGTCAATAAATAATCTGTGGGTGGACTTAGAGGAAATTGTTATTTCACAGAGCTTGAATATGTGTTTGAATGAAAGACAGTTAATTATGTGATTCATCCATTCTCAAGACAAACAGGTGCGGAGGTGGAATGTAGCTCCAGGACATGCAGCAGTCAGGGGAGGTGACCTTATCTTTTAATGACAACTTACTGAAAAAAAAAATCACTTTTAAATCTTGATTAATGTGGATGTGGTAAAGCACATACTGTCAGAGGAGTGAAACCTAATGAGAGGAGAAGCAGCATCACCTTGAGGGTTGATCATTTAATCATCGTTGTTCATCACTGACTGTAAAATTCTAGTAAAGTTTTGGAAAAGTTTTCTGCCTCTGATATTCTGTTGTATTTGTGTCATGTGAAATTAAACACTTTTAATCAAACAATCCTAAAAATAAACAAGATTGTCAGCCATTTTTATGACACTGAGTGAGCGAGTGAGTGAGTGAGCGACAGAGAGAGAGAAAGAGAGAGAGAAAATGAGGGATCAGACTGATGTGTTTCTGGGGTGTGTCTGCACATGCATGTATGTGTCTGTGTGATCCATGTTAATCACTCTCCACATAATTACCATTTTCTAGTTAATGGATCGGACCTTTTAATCACCATTTTGCCCTGTGTCCGTGGCTCGTGTGTGTGTGTGTGTGTGTGTGTGTGTGGGTGGGTGTGTGTGTGTGTGTGTGTGTGTGTGTGAGAGAGAGAGAGAGAGAAAGAGAGAAAAGGAAGGAGAGAGAGGCAGAGAGAAAATGAGACAGCAGAGGTAATTTGGCTTAACTAGTGGGGTGATTTAACTATGCAGACCATAAATCTTCCTCACATGCAGACACTCAGGCACACACATGACATACAGCATGCACATGAATGCTTATGAGCGCACACACAGCATCCTTTTCTGTTATCTCAGATAAGCAGGAAATCCTAATCAACCAATATATGCATAGAGGGCATCTTTTGCTTTTTCATCTTCTCTGTTTCTTCCTCCTCTCGTCTTCCCTGCAGAATTTGGAATGACAAAAAGTAGGAAAATCTCATCATCACCCCCTCTCTATTACCCTAATACCCTATTCTGTTTTATTCTATTGTATTCTTTTGCTCCCATGTATAATTAACTCGGTATGGCATTTTGAGCACTAAAAGCCACCGGATTGTCCGAAAAAGGTTGATTATTGCAGCTGGCTGATTAGAAATTATGCTCATTAAACCAAAGGAACATGGTTCATTCCCTGCGGTGACAGGATTGCTTTTCAGCAACTGGCCAATAATGGAGAGAATTCATTTCATCTCTCAATGAACCACATTCTTTATTCACATTCTAGCACTATTATACAGTGCAATTTGCCTCATGCATGCCTGATGTAATTAAAGAAATCCATTTCTTACTTTAGCCTGTTGACAACACTTTTCAAGCTAAAAAACTCTCTTGAGGTGCTAATCCCAAGGAGAATAGTCAGGCTGTCATTTGGCCAGTAGTAATGCAAATCTTGCAGACTTGTATGCACTCTTTCTGTTGTGATTTAAAGTTTTTTCAGGCTTTGTGGACCTGGCCAAAACTGATCAGACTGAATAAGACATTTTAAGATTAAGATTACAATCATGTTTCATTTTAAACCCTTAAAAACTTGGCTATAAATGTGTTTTCTTGATAAAATTAAATGTTTGTTGCTATGCTTGGTATGAGGTGAATCTAGAGTACATGGGAAATTGTTCAAAACTTAGCTTGCATCACCTTCTCTAAACTGTGCCCTGTGTGCTTCAAATCAGTTAGAACAGCAACGACAAAAACGCAAAATTTCTCATGTAATTTACTCAAAACAAGTAGATTTGAGAGGAAATGGTTTATGCTTGTAGAATCCAATTGTACATAAACCAAACTGATTTGGAAATTTGGTTTTAGGGTCTTTAAAGCATAAGAACAAAGATTACAGTTGACTTATGTGTCAGCATGTGACCTGCAAATGACCTTGTTTGTGGCAAACATTGTCTTAACATTTCTTGGGGCATGGAGTTGGCATCTTTTTCAGTTGAGTAGAGCTTCCTTCATGGGTTTATGCATCCCTCATCAAACTAGCTAAAGCTGGTGTGTGTAGGAAGAGCTCACTGTTGCCTTGAAGAAAAGGATCCACCAAAGAGGCTCTTCTGTGAGGCTTTACTTGATTAAAGGTTGGATATCCTCGATTTCAAGAATTACGGATGTTCACATCTTCAGCATCCAAAACGGAATCAAGAGCTTGTGCACTGGAGGTTTCTGATCTCAGCTGCTTCAGCAGAATGACATGTGAGCAAGACAGAGAAGCCGGCTTCCAAATCAAAAGCAACAAAAAATCAAAGAAATTTTCAGTCATGTTGTGACTTAAAAAATAACTACTGAATGAATCGTTGCACACATGAATGTTTTACTGTATATGAGAACCATAAAGGAAAACAGCATTTTTCAGTGGGGTTTAGCCTCTCATCCACAGTCCCTGTTTCAGACAAGAACATAGACGCCTTGCACTGACAGTATTGCACATTCAATGGAATTAGTGGGGATACACTATTACTGCCCTCCCAAGCCCCTAAAACACATCAAGAAATCTCCAAAACACCCCTTCTACAGGCTGTGACAATGTGATGACTGCCACATTCATGACTGTATGGTCTGATCGGTCACAGTGCTGAAACCGAGGTGTCATGAAAATGTCACTACGCCCAGAAAAGTAGTTCTTTGGTACTTGCTCCCACAGTAACAATGTGTCTATGGCGTAGTTAATATTCAGGATACAACACGTAGATGGTGCATGTTGGAGATTATTTGGGTGTGTTTTAGGGGCTTCAGGGCGGTAATAGTGTATCCCCACTACTTCCATTAAAAACAAAACTGCCAGCGCAAGGTGGCTAGCTGACGACCAACTGAACACCCAGAGAAGGGAAAGGCATCTATGTTCTGTCTTAAACACGGACTGTGGATGATAGGCTAAACCCCCAGAAAAGTGAAGTTTTCCTTTAACTTTGAGGAACCTTTTTCATGAAGTCTTCTGGTTTTAGCAGATTTAAATGAATTCAATATCTCATGCAACAAAATTTCCTCAACGGCAGCCTTTAAACAGGCAGAAATATTCCTTTTTCAAAAATCTTTACCCTAATAAAACGGTTGTTGTACTTAGATCAAAAGTATGAAAGAGATGACAATGATTTCTTTTTTTTTTTTTTTGTGAAACAATTTTTGTAACATCTTTCAAAACTCCAGTATTGACCAAGTCTTCATCGGTGTGGCTATGAGAAAATCAATCACTGCACTACATTTTCACAGTCAATTCATTAACTTAATAATATAATTGCAGTGTTAAAAGAACACATCAAATGAGAATGGAGTCACATTTGAATGCTTAAGCACTATTGATTGCCTGATTCAAGGCAAGGAAAGTTTAAAAGCTAATTTAAAATTAATTTCTTTCTGGGAATTGTCTCTTTTTTGCTATTGGAGTTTAATGGAATAGTTCAATAACTAAAGGGAAAACTCAGTTTCAGCATCTGAACCTCTACAATTTGTGTACCACAGCAAGACAGCACCCTGTTGCTATTCAGTGTCATTTGTTCCGCTGCAATGGTATTATAGTATTGCTTGAGAGAATCAGCCCAGCACAGACACCATCTTGTCTCTTTTGGTGAAATGACAAGCATTTAGATGGTCATTAAACATTATGTGCTTTCAAAATAACGCACTCATACAAAACCTGAAAATATGAGAGCAATTCTTTTTCTGCCCCGCTTGCAGGTTTCTTTTGAATTCATGATCTAATATTTGATCATGTAAACACATTAGCCCATTACAGCTCATCGTTAACTAGCAAAAACACAAAGCAGCACCTTTTCATAGATTCAGTTAAAAGTAGTAAAAACTGGCTCCACATCAATTGAGACCTAATAATAACCAATGGGCTATACGCCATAACAGGTGCTTGTGCTGTTTGTCGTGCTACTTTTTCACGGAGATTAGAGGATGTTTAACACAAACAGGCTTAATTCGCTGTGAAGGCAGTCTAAATAAAGGGTGTAAAATACTGTTTTAATTTGTTTTGCTAACAGACAACTGCCACTAATGACTTAGCAAAAAACACAGAAAACTTTAATTTCCTCCTCTTCCTCTTTTACATGATTTCAGTGAAACTCTGAAATTGAAATTGAAAATCTTCAGAAAAAAAATGCTGGTCCTACCGGGTCCTGAAGTTTGCAGGATGTGGATGTCCATCATACAAGGACAGGAAGTCATATTCCTCTTCTATGGCAAATGATAAGAACATGAGCTGGATCCTACTTCCCTCCTCTCCAACAATGACCCAGGTGCAGTTTGCCCCATTGGGGTAGCCATAGGGAAAGCCTGGCGATTCTATACTGCCATTTCGGCCTTTCAGTGTACCGCCACATGTGTAGATGAAGCCTAAAGGAGAGAAAAGAGGAAACATTTAATTTATTTTAAAACATTTTTATTTGTTCTCACAATGAGTAAATAAAATGCAGACAAACTACTGTTAAAAAAACAACAACAGGAAGTTAGACAAACAAAAGAGACTGCAGTGTGTGTTAGTGCAAGAGGAAACACACCATTGTCACACAAACACTCACACACACTATCCATTCATACATAAAGGGACAACTGCACATTGTACTACAAGTACAACCCAGATTTCAATAAAATTAGATATATTATACAGAAAATACACACATATTAAATATCTTGTTAATGCTTCACCTTATCAACTTCATCGATTTTTGTAAACATGTGAGCTGGATTTAGTGAAGCAGCACGTTTCCAAAGTTTGGACAAGGGCAACAAACACTCAACACTGGAAACATTATGGAGTGATCCAAAACAGCTATTTGGAACATTTCACAGATAAACAGGTTGAAAAATAACTGATCATGATTGGGTATAAAAGGGGCATCCTTGAAAGGGTCAGTCATTTACAAACAAGGATGGGACAAGATTTACCACTTAGTGGGACAGAATATTGCTTAATGTTTAAAAAATATTTTGTGGAATACTGCAAAGAGTTCTTCTGAATCAAGTTTTTTTCGAGTCTTACAGCTCCATAAATCTGTAGTGCTGCCAGCAGCATAATCTTCTCACTCTTGCAGTGAGGGCACAGTGCAGGGTCTGTTTCAAAGCAGCATCCCAGGAGCTGGTATTCACATTCTGCATGAGGTGCTTGAACCAAGATCCCCTGACTGAAAGGAAACTCACTAGCTTCTGTGCTATCGTTCCCCCTGACTTAGTAGGTGAAATCAATAAGTGTTAGAAACATTCTCTTGGATTCACCCTGTGTGCCTCTAAAAGATCAAACTGTCTAATTTTTTGTTTATGTTGTCAGTTACTTGCATGTCAAAATGCAGGGCAACAGTTTGCCTGTGTCAGTTAGCTTTACTTATGCCTTTAAATGTGTCTCTGCAACTAATAAATTAAGAGTATAATATGCATGTTTCAAAGAGATATGCTGTATATCTCCACTCATTGTGTTTATTCGGATGAGATAACAACAGAGAGCTGACACAATTCAAAAACTCTTGTGCACACAAAACAGCATAAAGGTCAGTTAATGATTTCTTCAGGGAGGGAGAATATTAATACTGCAACATCTTAATGAGCTACTGTAGGCTCTTTATTATGACTCTATGTATGTGGTGGGAGACTGGTTCAGGAGGAGGAGGAGACGAGGGAAGAAAGTGCGGGAGGAGCAGATGCAAAACTAACAACAAGAGCAACCGCAGGCATTATGATGACTTTTCTTCCTGCATAGGACAACAAACAAAACATGTCACAACAGTGTATTCCAAGCGAATGCCACAGTGCTGGATATCTACACAATAATGAATGACATTAATGTCAATATCAGAACACATCAGAGTGCATTATCAGGCTTATAGCACGCCTGTGTTTAAAATGATCATGCATTGTTTAAGTTTTTTTGGTCACTTTTTGATTCGGCTCTGAGTTACTGGCTGAGCACGGGTTTTTGATTCATTTATGATATTAGTATAATATTTTGCATATGATTAGAATGGCTGTTAATCTTAGTGATGGGAACTTGTTTCCAAGTATGCAGTGTTATTATAAATATACATCTTGGTACGGATTATTGATGTGGAATAGAGGTGGAGGTGGTATTTATTTTCAACCATTGCACTTTCTTGTATAGGTTGCTTGTAGAGATGAGTTACATATGCTGCTAATTCTGCTGCTGTACCTCTCTAAACTGTGTTACAAAATGACTAAATGCCTAAAATGTAAAATGTAAATGTGATTGATCTCCTCGGACTTTCCCGTTCACATCAGGATCATTATCTTCTCCCTCTGATCTTAATGATCCCTTTACATCAAACAAGCCACAGGTGTGAGATGAAAACCTCTGAGTGTCCAGGAGGGAAGATGGTCTGCAGATTTTTATTTTTTATTTTTTTTGCAGTGCTTTATCGATCCCTGATGGAGAAACTCCTCATTTCGTTCTCTCCATGGGGAAGACAGATTGCAGAGTCAGCTTAGAAAGCAGAAACTCTTGGAGCTGGAGGGATTTAACGTCAACCTGCTCAAGGACACTACAGCAGAGAAGAAACTTATTGTTATGTTGGTCTTGATCTTATGTTGTCTTGCTGAGAGATGGTGTTGCATCACTTTACCTCTGTGCCTGTTGATTTATTTCAACTCAGTTTTACATGACTGGCAGCAAAGAAAAAAAAAGAAATAAAAAAGGTAGATAATAGCTTTGATGCTGCAGTTTTGGCATATTATGAATGTGTTATATTGTAAATTGCTCTTACTGAATTTTTAAAATCCTTGAACTCCGAATTCTTAATTGATCTCTTCTTAGTGCAAAGCTCAAATCAAGATGATCATCCCCCTGCCTTTCATGTTTATGAGCCTTGTTATTTACTATGGCAGCTGGGGCCACAGGGACAGCAGTGTGATCCCGCTGGATGCTTTTCCAACCAATTATCCAGGACAGAACCCCAACTGAAAAACTGTGTGTGTGTCTGTGTGTGCTTGTGTGTGTTTGTCAAGCCCTCATTTACTCAGACAATTCCAAGACCATCCCAATGATAGATATAATAACCAATGGCAGTCAGGGCTGCAATTAAGGACCAGTGCTTCTGTTCCTTCTCATCCAATCAGCACTGAGATGTTGAAGAATATGCAGAAACATGTAAGAATGTGCAAACACATATGAATATGTAATTCTTAAACTGACATATACTTGAAACATACACATCCATATCAAGTTTTGCTTGTTTCAATTGCCTAAAGTAAAACAAAAGACTGCAAATGCCAGCGCCCACCTACTCTCTTCTATAAGACACTGCAGAACAGAAATGCACACAGCAAAGCATGGAAACAGCTTATTGAACTGTCATTTTGGCCAAGTTCAGAAAGGGCAGATCCATGTAGTTCCCTGCAGGAAATAAAATTTATGATCACAGCTGAATGGGATTTACGCTCCGTGAAGCAGCGGTTCACCTGAGGACAACAAATATTCAGAGTTTCAAAGACAAAGCAGACAAATCAGGAGCTCGATCTAATCTATTATTTTTTAATTAAACTCTTTGTGATGTGAAATCCCCTGCGTGCCCAAGATAGTTTTGAATGAAAATCTGAAATTTCAAATAGTGGTTCATGGATTATGGCTATTATGGAGTTTTTCCAAAACTGTCCACCATGAAGATATCTCTTTATCTTAGTTTCATGGATGGTTTATTGGTAAAGTAATCTAATGTTGAGATCTATCTTTCTTTCTCTCTTTTATACCTGTGTGACTTTGGTATATTGCAATTTGCAATATGAGCACAAAATCATCTTTTCTTGGGTTTCTCTTTTTTGGAGTGAGCAAGAAATCTTGTTTATCTTGTTCCATCTGTAGGAAAAATGCGGATTGGAACAGAATAATAATCAATTTCCTACAGCCAAATACACAGACTGATGCATATGTGACTGCAATCAAGATTTTGTCACCCAGTCTGTTGACATGCAACAGTGCCTCAAGCAGCGAGGTTATGAGGACAAGATTCAGGATCTGGTTCACAATGGAGCCATATTACTGAGGAGAAATGAATTGTCCTGCCAGGAAAAAGACAGCAGCTCACACAAAGACCTTATTTTGTAACATGTTACAGCAAAAAGGCTGCAAATTAAGCAGAATATAAAGAGCAATTGGGACTTCATTTAGAGCGATTATGCACTAAGTGAGGTGTTTTTTGAACTCCAAAGGGTGCATTTTAACTACGTACCTAAAATTGGAGTAGTTAGAAGTTACTTAACAGCTTGAAAAGAGGACACAGCTTTGATAACCCAAGGGTAATATTCTGTGGATATGGTAACCACTGTGGGAATATTTTAAAAAGCAACATTTTTAATTATGAACTCAATAACAAATAAATATCTCTGCTAAAAACTGTAACACTGATAAGGCCCATTTAAGGCATGCATTAGCACCAACAAGGGGTTAAATCTCACACACACTTTTAATACGTTATTTTCTTAAAAGACACATGGGCATATTCCAATATTTCTTAGCTTTTCCTTCACATTTTTGCTGTTTTCCTGCTTATAATCATGAGAGGAAGTAGTTTAAACCTTGTTAATTCACTAAAAAAGGACTAACTGACAGTCCACATGAGGAAAATATGACTAAGTCAATTACAGTTGTATCTGAACCTAACAGACTAGAGGGTTTCTTTGTCTAAATGGAGTAACTTCATTAAATTGAATAGCAAGGATACAGGGTGGGGCAAATAAAGAGGGGAATAGGGACAGAAAGACAGAGATGGAAAGCAGAATAAACAGAGAGAAAAGGACAGATTTGCCCTCGTTCATCATTGTAGGAAGAATGGAAGAATGATTTAAAACTCATTAATCAGAGGAATAGAGGCCAGAGATGAGAGAAAGCG
>JAQLOL010000008.1:9934406-9957252 GCA_029783665.1 Naso thynnoides | reverse complement strand
ATGCACCTTGCCTCGCGACGCATTTAAAGGTGAGGAGAGGAGCTCCTTTGATTGGTGAAGATCTGAATCGGCTGTGTAAATCCCACGTCACGCCTTTCTCTCCTCCTCCTTTCTCACTCATGCCTTCTCTCCTCCGTCCTTCCCACTTGCGCCGGTAGGAGGGACAGGCGGAGTGCCTGCGCCGGGCTGCGCCTAGACTGCACCCGGTCTAAACGAAACTAGGGCCCTAAGTGTCTAAATACTTCAACGACAGAAGCAAGGCACCAGACAAACTTGCGAAATAATGATAACATAATACTGGGCAAATGCTGGTGGGGCATGAAGGCCCCAGTGGCGATTTTTTTGAGCGACAAATGACCAAAATGAAGGGGCATGAAATTTCCGCCCTGGGCATGATGTATGTGAACAGTCAACTGAAGGACTGCTGTTGAATGTAGGTTAGGACACAAAAAAGTGCATCTGCACTTTTGACTAAGTGTCACAACTGAAAGATACACTTCATGCTGAACTAACAACAATGAACATCTGCTGTGATGACAAAGCAGTGAACTTTTTAACTGTATAAGAGCCATAATTTACCCTCCATACTTTTTTTCCCGTAGGCTTTTAACATTGCTTTTTCAAAAAGGGGGAATGGTATTCAAAGCTATAACCATTATATGTTTGATGGGGCTTACATGCCTCTCATGCTAAATGTCTTACTCAAGGACAACTCAGCAGGTATATGTATGCTGAAACCGGGACATCATCCTTCAACAATATTCTCTCATCCAGAAATAAAAAACATAAACAGCTTTTTTAAATTCTCAGCTTCTTTTTAGCGATGCCATTTGAGGCAGACACTTCCACTATCTTCTTATATTCGAGTCTATTACTGTGAAATCTTTCTTGGCAACTGGAAAGCGTAATTAGGCCACTCTGCTGCTTTCCGTGATCTATTTCTTTATTCTCAGATTTTATATTTGGTGCTCTCACTTAAAAACCTGGCAAGATCTGAAAGCCCTTAAAAAAGAACAGTGAATGTTTCCAAATCTGCGAAAGTAACTCTGGCAGGACAGCCAGACTGGAAGGATACACAATGATGACATTTCAACATTTCTTAGATCAACTTATAAACAAAAAAGGCTTTCAAATTTTCTCTGTGAACCCAACTTTTATCAAAACATGTCATCCTCTCTTTACCTTTGCTGTCTCTATTTATTTTATGTCAACTAATAAAGCAGGTAAAATACAAAGATATTGAATAAGAAAAACAGTGTAGCTGAAAACTGCATCTCTTTTCCCCTGAGCTGAGGGTTTAAAGCCCCTGCAAGGCAAATCCATTATTGGCTCTTATTTATGTAATTTGAGTTCTTATGTGCATTAGTGAACATCTTAAAAGTATTAAAACATAGTCTTTGACATGATTTCCCTAGAATAAATCTCTCTCACTTCCTTTGTTCCTTGGCTGCGGTTAGGTGTGCCGAAGCAAGCCCAGTCACTTTTAGAAGAGAGATGATTGATGTGGCAAGCTGACTGCACAACACCTTCCCCCATGGGAAAACAATGCACAGCGCTTTTCTTCGCTTTTAGCAAGATTGAGAATTCAAAAGAAGCCTGCCATGGTTTGAGAGCCACTGTGTTGAGCTAACTAGCAAACTTAAATCAGCCAAATATGTGTATCTGTGTAAGTTGATTAGTAGCTCGAAAGTGTAGCAGAGCAAAGCTAATGCTACCTGTTCAATGTAAGTGGATTAAGAGGTGCCAAACCCTTAGCTTTTTTTTCCCAGGGGTATCGTTCAACAAAGACAGACATGGCTGGTCTATCCTAATCCATTTGTTAGCAATTGGTCAAGATAATGAGCAGATCAATGCTGTAGCTGAAAATAAACTCAATAGTTTCATGTAAAAAAGCTAATGCCAGCTGTTTTATGTGAACAGAGACGCTAAAACCTTTCATGACATGCTTCACATCTGTGCACTTTCCTGAAATCTGGGATTTCAAAGTACAGAGGGTAAGCTAGATTTGTTACGTCAAAAATTTTAAAGCCAATCAGTGACAAGAACAAAAAACAAAACAACAACAACAACAACAACAACAACAACTAAAATCTCTTGCATGCAGAGGATTTGTCAGCACTTTGAGAGAAAGTTTGCATTACTACATCTCGTAACTAAAACACGCTGACTAAACTTACAATTCTGACATGTTATATTTTGTCTGACATGTTATATTTTGTTGTACAACAAACCTCTTGTCTAACTTCCTATGCATAATGTAAGGTGAATTTTTCCAATGCTTCCTTTAATCAGCCACCTTAATGAGCACTGCTCTTTCACTGGTAAACGTGTCAAAAGAAGCACTGTGATCAATAGATTCATAATTTTTCTAAGAGGGAGACATAGTAGGAAAGCAAACAGTCACCTTTTCAGAGCATTTTTCCCCAGAAATGTTTATATTGGAAATATGCGTTTAAACAAAGTGTCTGGAACCTGAATTAGAACACAGATCTGGCTGATATAACCTGTTTTGCTGGTTAATAGTTGGTTGATTAGTCAAGAAATCTATTTGATAAAGCAAAAAAAACCCCAAAAACATTCAAATGTGATTTGTCAAAGCTCTCAATCCTGAGGAATTACTGAGGCATAGCCACAGGCTATTTTTTGATAGAAAGTATCAATATAGAAAGTACACCTCCGTCTGTGATCTCAGAAATTCAAATATGACCACCCACCTACATCTGTTTTGTACTTTACTCACTGACACATTGACCCTCAGACGGATGGTTCCTTTTTTATAGATCCATTTTTTTGGCTACCAAGCTGACCACTGAACTCATGGCTTTAGACTGCAGTACTAGTTTTAATCGGGGAGCCAGAGTTTGACGGTATTGACATCCACCGATTATTGTGCACAGAAAGGGGTAAAGCAAGTTCTTTCTACTGTGATTGATCACAAGCTGTCTAGACTGAGAACTGATTGTTTCCAGGCAATGATTAATTAAAAAAATATAAACCCGGAAGACAGCAATGTCAAACCGATGAATTATGACAACTGATATGGTTAATGAGTAGAAAGCAGTGTCGAAAAACAACGCTTCGCTGGCTTGGATCAAATTTAACTACCCTAGGGACCCTTTGCCTTAGGAAGCTCATTACAAACAAAGAGAATTCTTTGACATTATTGATCTCTGTAGGGAAATATGTTTTTACCTCCGACCCTCCAGTATGAGTAAAGAAAGCATGCAAAAAACCGAAACAAATGACTTCAGATTTCAGTTAAAGATACACATCAGTGTCAGCATAAACCACTGAGGACATGAAAAAATATTGCTGTTGCAGAATTGCCTTTGAAAGGGAGGCAGGGAACTCCTTTGTGGCCGTGATTTAACCTAATGCTGAGCTTGCAACTCTGGGTTAAGGTGTCAGGTTACTCTCAACACTTAACCAAAGCATAATACTCACATAACTCTGGAATAAAAACAGAACATGCATAATGTATGATGCAGCCATACACATCTAACAATCAAGTAGCTGAAGAAAGAAAACACGATTAAACTCCTGCTGTCACAGGTAAAACTCAAAGAGGACAATCTAATCTAAAACAAGTGGTCAATTATTTGATTAGTTGACTGAAACAAAATGAATCCCCAACTATTTATCAAACTGACTGATGAGCCAAGCATGTGCTCCAGTGTCTTGAAAATGAAGGTATACTTCTTTAAATGGCAACATGTGACCTTAAATGCAAAATCTATGAGTAGTTGAGTATCTGTTGTTGGTTGTATAATTGTGATGGTCATTCCACTAATGGCCATTGCATTAGTGGAAAAATAAGGTACTAAAAATAAGCCCTTACCCACTTATATATAGCCTTACTTATATTTTTAAGACGAGAATACGCTCAGAGCCAGTTCAGCACCATGGACAGCAACAAAGAGAACGTATGTTCTAATACCACAATATCTAAGGTTTTTAATTTATTGTCCATTTCAATTTTAACAAGACTAGGATAAAACCTAGTATATGGCTGGTCCAGTTTGGTGAATGCGTTTTTTTTTTTAATTTTTGGCCACGTGTTTTAGTGATAGAGGTAATGTGAAGCATGAGTTTTTTGGTAGTCTTAGCAAGGCAATGAAGATATAACAGGATGAATATTACCGTTGTGCTTTTAGGAAACAACAGGGAGATTGCCGAAGACTTCTCTGTGCCTGTTATCTTTTTAAAATTTTCATAGATGAGACAAAATTATAGACAACTCTGTGCTAAGGTACTTCTGAGCGCATTTCCAAATGTTTCTAAATAAAGTCATTAATGTGTCATTGGAAACAAATCTGAAATGTTGATAAATGTAATCATATTCCTGACATCAAACAATTCTGAGTTAAGTCTAGAAAGAATGGTCCAGTGTTGGATCTCCTCTGTCCTCTTGCTGTGTTGCTGCTAAAGGAGGGGCTGGTTGTCTCAGTCAGCAGCAGTACACAAGAGTTTGTGAGATTTTAGATTTGTGGAAAGCTAAGCTAAACAGCTAAATGGCATACAGACAGCTTCCTTTTTAAGCTAGTTTGTAACAATGAGCTGTTAGCTGCAGAGCTAGCATGCTGTGCTTATGACTGTCTAAAAAGAGATCTGCAGAGATCGTCTCCTCTCAAATATAAAAGGACCAAATTAGATTGGTAAAAACAATACAGCTGTTTTACGTTAAAAATCAGCTTTCCTCTGATGGACGCACGACATCAGAAGGGAAAGAGAAGCAGACCAGCGTTTAGGAACGAACCTGCTTTCTCAAACTCCCGCTTCTCAAATCCACTCTCGTTGAGTAAAATAACCGCAGTGTTATGGCTGGGAGGCATGGACATGTGCTGTGAGCAAACCCGATGAGCTATGGAAAGACCCGAACACACTCCACTCACTAAACTATGCTCAGTCAGTCAGTCTGTCAGTCAGCCAGTCAGCCATGGACACAGTCATGTGTTGGCCGCTCCCTTCCAGGACCAGCTCATAGCTTTACTCATGCTATTTAGGCATCGTCTTAGCAACATTAACAACACTTACGCACCAAATGAACTCTAGATAAACCCAGCAAATAAAAACCCAAAAGTCGAGCCAACAGAAGATTCTAGTAAGCTGAGCAGACGAGCACATATCAAAGTTTATTCCAGTTTTAGTGTCTTTTTTAAACTGAACTGATGAACTGATAATTTAGTCTCTTGTTTAAGAAACAGCAAAGTCTAAGAGTTTGTTACTTTAACTGTCATGATTATTTTAATCCAAATACAGAGAAATAAGCCCACATTATGACATTAAATCCATAACTTCCATCTCTGTTTCTCCCTTTCAACACACACACACACACACACACACACACACACACACACACACACTGCATCTCTCATAAAGTCTCTTTCTATCCTTCCAGTTTCCTTCCTCTTTTCCCCCCCTGCCTCTCTTGCTGTCTGGTAACCGTAGCAACAGGCAGAGGGCCGGGCTGCCAAAGTTGGAGGAAAAAAAAGCACAGAGAGCGACAGAGATGTTAGAGATGTTAAGAAGGGTTGAAAGATGGGAATAGAGGTATGGATAAAAAATGAGACTATAAGAGTAAAAGTAAAAAGGTAAAAAACTAAATATTAAAGTTGATGAAGGTTAGAAAAAAGAAAATTAGAGGGTGAAAAGGATGAAAAAAAGGATTGGTGTGAGAAAGAAGGAGAGAGAATGGGGAAGGATACACAGAAAGATTTAATTTAGAATTGTATGAAAGAAAAGCAGATCTTTGGAGAGAAAAGAGTGGAGTCACTTCACAGTCATCATAACAAATGTGAAATCATATGGATGTATAACAGAGTGACTTCTGACTTCAGATACTTTGCTTTTGTTGAGCTGTAATAAATAAATTTCTTGCTTAATTAAATTGTTACTATGTGGACCATTCTTCTTTATCATTAATTGAGCAAGGCATAGAGGTCTTAAATCATCAAGGACATAATAAAGAATGAATAAATGCAAAATACTTACCTGCAACTATTCATACTGGCAATGAGGCAAATTTGCTATGGTTGTCAGTTAAGTCTTTCAGTAAATTTGCAGCAGCTCATTCTTAGAAAAAAAAGAGGGATTCAACATCATGCAGGGATGATGATCTATTGTAGAAAACAACATTATTAACATTTATTAACACTTAACATTATTGCACAATTTATCATCAAAATAATTAATTCTAATTACCAATGGTATTGCTGAGAACGGTGACTGTTTTCGTTCCGTTCATATGTTACATATGTGATAACTATAATTCATGCTGTATTCAAAATGCACAATACCCAATGTTTGGATGCATGCATATCTCTACAGGAAACTGAAGATTCATGCAACTTCTAAAAGCTGGGACACTTCCACAATATTTATCTTATTTTTTGCAGGATCCCTGTAAACATTTACTTTACTCAGTAAATGATAAATTACTTGAAGAATTGCCCCAGCTGGAAGCATTGTTCGTCTGGCCAAAGAGAGACAGACACCACAGAAAATTGGCAAAACGCCTTGGTAAACTGTAACCCCCCCCTTTATGTTGGAACTGGCCATCCGACTTTAAACACACACACACACACACACACACACACACACCTACATTTAACAAAAATGATTCTGACAAAGAAACATAGCTCAAACAACAAAGGAAAAGTCTCCGAACACATTCTGTTTCTGTCAGAAATTTAATTTGAACTACCTCACACCTGCTACCTTTTAAATTTCCATTTAATTTTAGCCTGTTATTTCTGATATAAAACGTATTTTAATCTTACCTAATGTAGGCTTTCTTTTTACTTCAATTTATAGAATTGCAAACCTGCGACTCTAAATAGTTTAAGACAAAAGTTGGCAAAATCTTAGCAGGCAGGACCTTTACAATTTAACAGTTTGGCAAATGGAATACAGTTAGCATATCAGTACCAACAACTACTTTTAATCTCTATTTAACTTCTTGAATGCTTCTCAAACTTCTTCATATGAGATTAAGCAGACAAATAAATACATAAACAAGACATCAGTGCTTTCTCTCAAAAAGTTGGTGTTTTTGTTTTCAGTTGGAATGAATTTTGTATTCATAACAAGTTCATCGTTTAGGATTAAAGTTTAATAGATTTTGGGCTACCACTTCATGAAAAGTTTATGCCAGTGCTTCCAAGCACAATGAAGCAAATTCAAAGTGATTTTCTACCCACTTTTGTGGACAGGAAGCTCCAACAATGGTTCCGTGTCACAACCTCGGTCAAATTTTCTCTGACATTTATAGCTACTGTTTTCAAGTTGAAAGTATGGGCATGTGGAATTAAATGGCTTGGTAAAGAGGTATCAGCCTGCATGAAAACTGGGATTGGTTGCAACGATGTGAACAGATTGCTTCTTGTTACATATTGCACTGCAACAATTACTTAACAATGATTGACAGAGGGCAGAAAAGAAGAGATGGAAGAATGCCTATAAGGCCATACAGTCTGACAAATCTGATACTTTTATTCTGCAAAAAGACTTTGGAAAAATATCATTTAACTGCAATTTCATTTGAAGGTGATAGGACTAAATTTAACAAAGGATGCTTTTTGTTAGCCCACGGCTACATTCAGTGATGTCCCTTATAATACTCAAAAGAAAGCATCAGCAGTAAGAGACAACGAACATGAATCAGAAAAATTATATAGTTTATGGTCATAGTACCAATTTTATTTTGATAATGTATATAACTCATTTAAAACCTGCCTAATTTCTGATCCTTTGAATACATCAAGTAATTTCAGAAACCCATGTTATCAATTAAATTTGTTTGGAATCCTGAAAAATCCATCAACCCCCCATCCCTCCTTTCATTTTAAACTCCTGCCAGCTAATTATGCCTCCCGACTTTCTATCAGTCTGTTTCATATTTAACTGCAAAAATGTCTTTGTGGGCAAAACTATGTGCATGTGGCTGAGTTTCTCTTCTTGTGTGATCACCCGTGTCTGTCTGTGTTTCTGCTTCTGTTTGATTCTGTGTCTCAGAGCGTGAATCTCTGTGTGTCTCTTTATATGTGTGTGTCTGTATTTCTGAGAGAATGGAAGGAAGGTTGCCGCTGATATTGGTAATGTGGCATGCTGCCAATCTCATTAGCTTAGCATGCACTGGGCAGCATGCCCAGATACACACTGTGTGTGGGGTGTGTGTGTGTGTGTGTGTGTGTGTGTGTGTGTGTGTTTTCTGTGTCTGGGGATGTTAGGGCCAGTAGATGCCACCACTCTGGCTGATGGTTCCAATAATGGTATTGGAAATACGAAGAGTGAGGGAGAAACAGAGAGAGTATGTGAGAGTGAAAGCAAGTAAGTTGGTTGGTTGGTTGTTGGTTGTTTGGTTTGATGGGCTGTTGTTGGTTGACTGGTTGGTTGTTTGACTGGATGGTTGTTTGTTGGTTGGTTCGATGGGTGGTTGCTGGTTGATTGGATGGTCGTTTGACTGTATGGTTGGTTGTCGGTTGGTTGCTTTGTTGATTTATTACTTGTTTGGCTGTTTGGTTGGTTGCTTGATTGTTGGTTAGTTGCTTAGTAGGTTGTTACTTAGGGTGGTTGTTGTTGGTAGGTTTGTTTGATGGGCAATTGGTTGACTAGTTGGTTGGTTTGTTGATTCATTACTTTTTAAGCTTTTTGGTCGGTTGCTTAGTTGGTTGTTTGGTAGGATATTTGCTTGGTTGTTTGATAGTTGATTTTTGGTTGGTTTATTTGTTGAGCTTTACTTAAGGAAATCTCATTGGGATTAAGTTCACTTTTACTAGAGAGTCCTTACAACTAATTACACTTGCACAAGATCACAAAAACAAAATTAATTTAATCAAAGCAGCCATCACATACACTAATTGTTGCACTAACTAAATATATTATTAGAAATATAAGATAGAAAAGCTTTAAAGTGTTTCAGAGGAATAAGTGTTTCTCCCAACATTAAGAGCCGTAGTGCTGGAAACCAGACTTCTTCACTTCAGAGTTGGTATCAAGAATTTTCAAAGCCAACCTCTTCTGAGATTGAGTGTCATGGTTATTGGCTCTGAACTAAACTAAAAGTGATAAACATCTCACATGCTAGACAGCAAGGCCTTTTAAATGAAATAACAGGTATACAGATGGCTTCTAAATGCCAGTGTTGATCATCCAACCATTTCATATAACTGGCGAATGCATCAGCAGTCATGTGTAATGAATTGAATGCGACTGTATGAGTTTTCTAGGCCGATATGCTGTCTCACCAAATTCTTTTATCCATTATCTATAACTGCTTACCCTTCGGAGGGTCGCAGGGGGGCTGGAGCAGATCCCAGCAGACATTAGGTGAGAGGCGAGGTTGCCAGTTTATCACAGGGCTGACACCTAGTGACAAACAACCATTCACACTCACATTCACACCTACAGGCAATTTATAATCACCAATGAACCTGCATGCCTTTGGAGTGTGGGAGGAAGCCAGAGCACCCTGAGGAAAGCCTCATAGACAAAGGCAGAGCATGCAAACTCCAGTCTAAACCCAGAAGTTTCTTGCTGTGAGGCAGAAGTCCAAACCCCTGCACCATGCTGCAAACACAGTAGCTTTTTACACAGACCCTGGGTGACACTGTTCTATTGACTAAACAAATAACTGGTTTTGCATGTAATTATGCCGTAGTGCCAGTGTGGAGTTGATTGTTTAGGTCACAGGCTTCAGCACATTTTTGCATTGGAGGCACCAGAACAGTCTTCAGTGTTGAGGGAATTTTGCCTAAGGCTCAAGTTTAATTAAAAATGTGGAAAAGTGATGCAGCAATAACAAACGTAGGCCATAGGTCATAAATGATCCTCACCAGGAAAGTTACTTTAACACAACATTACATACCTAAGTACTGTATGTGACAGGAGTCTAAGAGAAAACCTGTTATAGTCAGAGGTAGCTCACAGAGGAAAAGATGAAGGGACGAGGGCGAGGGAGAGGGAGGGAAAATATATGAATTTTTACAAATGAGTGGAGGGGAAAAGATTTTTTTTTTAAAGTGAAATTGGAAACATATGAATAACATATATGCGGGTGGGTGGGGGGCAAATCTCCTCTTTGAAGCCGTTTGTGTGTGTGTTTGCACACTGTCGTTTAGATCAATAGGACAGTTTTAAAAATATAAATACGATGATCTAATAATTGTTGTCAACACGAGTGTCATATAAAAGGGCCTGACATCTGAGCCTGTGTGTGTATGTGTGTCTCCACGTGTCTCCGAGTGTGTGTTAGTGGGTAGTTGTGGGTGCCTGAGACAGGGAACAAGGGAGAGGGAAAGGATAAAAAGCGACTGACTGTGTAATTGGTGGTTTGACATTAGCTGTCTGCATGATTACTATATCCGAAGAGGAAATGCAGAGAGGGAGGAGAGCAGAAGGGAGACAGTAGAGAAAAGGTAAAAGGAATAAGAGAATAAATTATATATATACTGTATATATTATTCCCAAAACAGAACACATTTTGAATTCTAATTAAAAATAGTGCTAATGACTCACTCTGTCACATAAACAGTTTGAATTGAGGACATAGGTCTTGAATTTTAAATGTAAGGACACTGTGAAGTGCCTTAAAAGTGCATTCCTTCAAATGGCCAGAGGGAGGAGACTCCATTGTGTGATTGTAGGTAAACTAGATTGTAGGTAAACCTGTGTGAAACTTGCTGATTTTTCTCTCAATTTGTTATCTAATTTAACACTTCTAAAATGATAATACGATAGTATAGTCATTTCGGATCATTGCCCAGTACTTTTGAAACCTCGATTCCCAGAAAACATACTCCCTAAACGTACATGGTGCCTCAACCCAAGGTTACTTGCTGATAAAAAATTTGTCGAATTCATAAACACACAAATAGACTTATTCCTTGAAACTAAAAAGTCTCCAGAGATAAGCTATTGCACACTGTGGGAAACCATGAAAGCGTATGTAAGAGGACAAGTGATATCCTACACTGCTGGTGAGAATAAAAAGAAAAAGGGTTACAGAGTTGATCAACAGGATTAAAGTGGTGGATCAGCTACACTCAACATCACCCTCTGAGAATCTTTACAGAGAGAGAATCTTACTTCAGACAGAATTTGACTCTCTGACGAATGATAATGCTATAGATCTTTATTTAAGAACTTGTCATAAATTCTATGAATACGGGGAACGAGCCAGCAAACTGCTGAGCCACCAACTTAAACATCCGGCAACGGCTGGTTTTATTTCTGAGATAAAGGATGAAGAAGGTAATATAGTCACAAACCAAAGGGACATTAATGCTCAATTTAAGTCTTTCTATGAAAATTTGTATACTTCAGAAGCAGGTGACGGGGAGTCAGTAAAAAATTTCTTCAGTAAACTTGAAATGCCCTCCCTAGACGAATCAGACAAATCAGAATTGGAAAGGCGTATAACCCAAACGGAGATCAATAGCGCAATTAAAAGAATGAAACCTGGAAGGGCACCTGGCCCCGACGGGTTTCCAATAGAATTCTTCAAAATATTTGGCTCTAAATTAATACCATTACTACTGAAGGTATTTGAAGAGGTACTGGTTAAAAAAAGACTTCCCCCAATGACACAAGCCTCTATATTCTTCTTATTAAAGAAGAGTAAAGATTTGCTAATTCGTGAGTCCTACTGCCCGGTCAGCTTATTATGTTGTGACTATAAAATACTAACCAAGGTACTGGCTGATAGGCTTGAGAAAATTATGCCTAAGCTGATTCATTTGGATCAGACAGGTTTTATTGTAGGCAGGCAACTATCAAGCAATCTTCACTGAGTATTCAACATTATATACCAACCTAACAATGTTGAGCCAGAGCTAATACTGTCCTTGGATACACAAAAAGCATTCAACAGGATTGAATATAACTACTTGTTTGCTGCACTAGAGAGGTTCGGCTTCGGTGCTACTTTCTGCTCATGGATTAAAATTCTTTATACCGCGCCTGAAGCCTCCGTAAGAACGAACAAGATGATATCGGACTATTTCCCTCTGTCCCAGGGGACAAGACAAGGGTGTCCCTTGAGCCCCCAGTTATTTGATATTGCCTTAGAGCCCTTGGCAATAATGTTAAGGGAAACCACTAATCTGGCCAGAGTGCGAAGAGCAGGACATTTGCATAAAGTATCACTTTATGCGGACGACCTTATCCTCTTTCTCTCAGACCCACGTACTACCATACCAATTGCTCTTGAGCTCATCACCAAGTTCGGGGAAATTTCAGGATATAAATTAAACTTAACTAAAAGTGTCTTATTCCCCATAAACAAGAAAGCACGCCAGATGTCATTGCATAATCCCCCCCGCCTCTTTTTTCTTTTTCTTTTTTCTTATGTGTGTGTGTTTATCTACAACTCTATATATGCAGTTATGTTGGTATGCATTTATGTGCATGTGGGGATGTATAACTACCGTGTGTATACTGAGTGACTGATTAGTTTTACTTTCCTAATTGATTTGAAATTTTTGATTTGATTTGTTTGGGACATTGAGTACCAGTGTGAGTGTATAATCTGAAAATCAATAAAAAATATTTGAATAACACTTCTGAAATGATTTCATGGTCTCATTTGCTAGTTTTAAAGCCTCTTAAATATAGCATGATGGTTATTTGGTAAATTAAGGGCCCATTTGGAGTGAAATAGATGATGAAGCAGGTTATGGCTACCTTGTGAATGACATATTGCTATCATGGTATGCCATCAGGTTCTTGGTCAGATCCAATCATGAGGTATAGCAATGCATATCTTTACTCCATCCTCTTGTCCAAATATTGTTATACCAAAAACCAAAATGGCAACAGCCATAACACCAAAGTTGATACAAGGTTTACACATGCTCTTTCAACATAGAGCTACAGTAACTAGTCTACAATTTAAAAAAATCATCAAATTTACTTTCCTTTTCCAGTGTTTTCCTTTGTCTCTATACGTCCGCCTTGTGACTGATTGGGCCTCTTGCACAATGTAAGCAGGAACTGGAGAGAAGCAGTTATAGATAACCGATGAACATCAAAAATGGTAAAATATGCCATGAATACCTTTTTCAATGTTTTTCATGTGGCTGGCTAATTGGCTTATTATCCACATCACAAAAAAGTCTGAGTGAGTTTAATTTAACTTTCTTTTGTAATCCTTTTGTTTCTCAACACTATAAAACCAGGGGGAAAAATTGGTATTTAAACTATTTTTAGTCATCATGGGGGCGAGTAGGGGGTTTCATTTTCAGAGTCGGAACGGTTGATGTTCACAAAGCCAGCGGCATTTTAATTAACCTAAAAATGGCAAAGAATGTGAGCTGTGACATCAAAAGAGAGTAAAGGTTAGTAAGTCTGCCTGCTGATGAGCACAGGGAATATTTCAGTGAATGAGTCCAGGATCACTACCTTTCATGAAAAGTTAACCCCTCCCTCTGTTTCATGCATCCATTAATTCATCCACCTAGCTATCCAGCTGTTCGTCATTGCTCCCTCTCTGCACGCATCCATCATTTCCCCCTTCATTTCATTATTTAGTCCAGTCATCCATCCTTCCCTCCCTCCTTTCATCCATCCATCCATACTAGAGACAGATGCACCGATTTAAATCATTTGAAGCCAAGTGGAGGATTTGGATCAAGGCCGAGTGTAGTGTGATGACCGTAGTGCAAGGAGGGGATGATGGTATAATTGATTGTTTAATTAGCCAATTAACTGAATTAACTTAATTCTGGCAGAAAGCACACCTGTGTGGAAACACCTGCTTTGAATGCATCCATCCAGCTGCAGAAAATATGCTTGCTTAGGTGGAAAAGCCTCTGGAAGACATTTTAGAAAATCATACTAATACAATTTGGCTTACCTGGATGGAATATTTCTTATTTATAATGTGATAATTTGTTTAAAACGATACTTATCTATTTCAAATATGCAGTAAACTGATGGAGAAACTGTGAAAAAAATTGTGCCTTGGCACATAGTAAATGGTCCTGTTCCATTTAATTTTCTCAAACTATTTTCTGTTCACAGATAATGTTGTTTTTGGTAATAAAAAAATATGAAAAAACACGAAAAATTTTCAGATTTACAAACCATATCCAGAAATGACTAGCCTGTGGCTGTTAGCAAAATTGAGCTGTTATTTGGAGCCTAAATGCCCCTCTGAAACCACTACAGTCGAAACAATTAAATACAGCACTTAGACACACTAAAACTCCCCATTAAAACGAATGCTAATGAAATTCTTTCAAATAACATTCACGCTCAAGCCTGTGTCACGAAGCAACTGAATCGAAAGAAATGCTAATGTAATCCTTTGAAACAACACTTAGATCTTTAACCACTAAAACTTTCATTGATGTCAATATTAACTAAATAACTCCATAATGGCATTTAGATAATGAAAAACTTAAACTCCTCATTTAAGCCGACACTAATGAACTGCACTGCATCAACATTCGCACCTGAACATGCTGCAACTCTAGTTTTCTACTCAATAAAGGTACTAAAGTTAACAATTTGTAAAATAAAACACTCGAGGCCAGTATGTGAAAATAACTGCACATTGTTGTTGGGAGATGATTGTTCATGATTGGGTTTATTGCCATGATTTCTAACATGCAGGCATCATGCACGAGGATTAGCCCAGACACAACATCAGTGTACTTCAGAGCTATTAAGCAAGGGAATTAAACACAAACCATGACAGCTGAGAGCCTATATTTATTACATGGTATCTGTCAAGGTGATTAATATGTTTTAATTTCTACTGTGTACGCAACAGCAGACAGGAAGTAACCTCATGGGTAATTATGAACGTGTAGCTTATATTCAGAAACTGACAGTGAAGCACTTTCTGGTATTTAGGGTAATCTCTGTATCTTTAAGTCTAGCTAATGAAGGTTGGTGAAATATTTTTCCTTTTCTGCTAATTAAAAGTCAAACAAAGGAAGTGCAGTTGCTTTTTTACACAACTAACATTTATAGAGCAGCATTATTTTTAACTATGTGTCTGGACAACTCTTTTAGCTCTGATTTTGGTCACTAACATCTTGTTCGGACATATCTAGCTCTTTAGCTGCTAAATGCTTCAGCTAGCCACCAACTTTTTATCTCTTTTAGTAACTTAAAGTAATCGGGTTACTCTATGAAAACTTGTCACATGACAAATCAAGGAGCACATTTAATTGCACTGTAGTAATTTGGTTAAATATCAACCACATCTATAACAACATGTCTGTTATCAGCCACCACAAAATAGGTCCTTTCATCCACCCTCTATCCCGGTGACTGAAGCCTTTGTTACGCACATGCACACTCGTGAAAAGCTGATTAAAAACTTTCTTGTAAATATAAGAAATTGTTCTCCGGGAATAATCGACCAAGGGATGTCATGTTCCCCTTAAACCCTTAATTTTATTATAGAAACCAGGTTCCTCATTTACATGTCAATTAAGGAATCAACTTGCCTGAGAAAGCTCACTTGGTGCAGTATTCTATGCTTAAGCGCATGTAAAAATGCACTCGATTAAAGTTCATAGCAGTTAATATTTGGTTTAAGATCATCAGAGTTTTCTAAATGTGTGCGTTCTTTTGTCACAAAGGCCAAAACATTTAAATGGCTATCGCAGGTCATATGAGCTGAAACCCACAAAGGCAATACAGCAACATCACTAGGTCACCCTCCAAAGCATCTACGGAAAACGCTGAACTAATTTTCAAGGCTATGAATAATTGAGGACTCAACTTTCCTTGAGGTTTTAATAAAAGAAGGGGGATGGTGATTCAGACTAACGTGACAGTGCATCAAAAACATGTTTATTATGTAGAGTATGTTCTGCTTGAGTTCTTATAATTATAAATGTCGTTGAAATTATTGCAGTGATAAAAGTGCAACTATACAGTTACAGTTGGTGGAGTTGTGAGTTTGTGCTGATGGCCATCTATTGAAGTAGAAAGTAATATAGTTATCATGAGGAACATTAGACTTCACATGCTTTAATAAGACTCCTGATTCAAATGTACATACTGTGCATGATAATGCAGTTTGTCAAACGCATAGATGCTAATGATTTAGACAAAGACAGTGTGATTGTCTTTTCCTGCTTTGATCTGGAGGCACCATACACTCATGACTTGCCTGCAGCCTACATACACACACACACACACACGCACACAAAGATGCAGACTCTTTTATACTCACAAACACAGATACACATGCACATTGCCTGCAGCGGCGCACGGTGCTAGACATGAAAACGGCTTCAATTGACTGGAAGGAAGATTTCGACTACTCTGGAGGGCTGAGAGAGAGAGAGGAGAAGAGACAGACAGCGAGGGAGAGAGAGCATATGAGGCCATGGAAAGACATTTTAAAAGGATACACACACAACACACACACACACACACACACACACACACGTAGGCATGCCGAGACACTTAACACCCAGACACAAACACCACTGCTTTGCTTTGAACATTGTGCCCATTACAGATAGCTCCGGAGATAGCAAAGGGCGCTGCTGCTATGATGAGAGTAGCAGAGGGAGCGCAAGAGACAGACTAAAGGAGTGACAGTACAAGATAAAGACTCTACTTCTACTTGTATCATAAAAGTCAGTGTGTTTTCTGAGGGCAAAATCAAAATCACAGCTGCCAACTTTTTCTTGGCACACAGGTATCCCTTTCTTGTTCTGACCTCAATTTCACAGTTTCTTTTAAAGTGTTACTTATCCTAGGAAGGGTTGTGCACAACATGCATGCCCTTACACAGCAAATTCACGCTTCTTTTTAATACTGCTAAACATATTCAGACCTGCGGGTTGCCTGGTGCAAGTGCAGTTTTCTTCGCTTGTAATTGGTGCATCTTGCAAACCTTCATTAGAGCATTTGGCAGTTAAGCGCTCTGCTTACGGGCAAGTTGAAGGTCCCTGTTCATGGAGGGGTGTGTGTCTCGGTGACACTTACCACATTCACATTTTCCCACCTTCCCTGCGAATTCACAAGTGCCTGTTCCACCTACTCACCACTCCCCCGCACAGACACACTGATGTCAAGGCAAGGTTTACAAGTATTGCATCATCAGGCTGATTGCACGTTGAAGCTTTAAGCAATTGGTTGGAGCTGCTGCTTCGCCTTTTAAGTTACAACTTCATCTGATCTAACCATGTGAAATAACGAGTGGCAGCTATAAAGTCTAATTAATGTTGACATTCAAAGTCAAGTGACCCATTCCGAGAAGTGGCTGTGACCTTGAGGGCCTGCGACCAAAAGATTACTGACCGTTAACTGTCTAGCATCTGAACGACAGAAGCTTCCCCTTCTTAAGCTTGTCGAAACAGACACAGAAACAGATGCATGCATCCTGCTTCAGGGCTATTTTCCCCCCTCCACATTATCTTGTAATGTTAAAATTAGCCTTAAGACCTGTTATGGGATGGAGGTGATCTGAGGAAGAGCTCCATGCCTCTATCTGATTGTGAGTGAGCAGTTATGAGATGACCAATCTGAAAGAGGAGAAAGAATGTAGAGACGCAAAGATGAAGCAGATTATTTTGATGTATAGTATGTGCTTTATAGTTCAGGTCCTGTAAACTGAAAGACGCATATTCTCTTTAAAACATTGATCAACAGTGTGATATAATCTGCCATAAAGCCATATTTGTGTGTGTGTGTGTGTGTGAGCGAGTATGGCCTGTACAACCATAAGCATACATGTCTCTGTGTGTGAGGGCAATGTCACATCTGTTTTTTGGTGAAAAAATAAACAAGGGATGAAAAGAGTGAGCATGAGAAAGATGATCTTTCTAGTTTGTTTAACACACCCACAGTTGTTAGTTTGTTTGTTTTTTATTCAGTTGGACATATGCTAAACACACATACTGCACATGCACATCTTTACAATCTGATTCTGAGAGTTCACATGTAAACCCTGCACATACAAACACAGCAACATGTCAGTGACACATTTAGTCATTTGCACATAAAGGAAAACACACACATGCCTCCACCCTCCGGCGTTATCTCTTGCAAGAAGTCAAAACAATGTGGCAGAGCTGACAGCCCACATTAGACAGCTAGCCCTTAAAAAGACCAAGTGTGTGTGTGTTATTTTGCAAGTGTGTATGCGTTTAACGTGAGTCACACTCGCAGATAAATGTCAGGGGTTATGGGTGAGTGTAAAGTTAATGTCTTAAGAGTTAGCCAGTGCTTACAGCTCCTTTCAGCCATAATTTTATACCAAAGATCATGACCCAGAAACCAGTAAAATTAGCTAAACGAAGCAATAACGATGTCTGAATTTTAAAGTTTCAGTAATAATGAGTAGGAAGTTGTTGGATCTGGTGTTGTGGCTGGTGTGAGAATTTATTATGTGCATTTACTGAATAAATGATCAATTAGTCTGTTAGGCTGAGGTGTGTGTGTGTGTGTGTGTGTGTGTGTGTGTGTGTGTGTCAGCTGAGAGGATATTTTCAGTTCAGAATAATTAAAAATCCCTCTCTTGACTGTTAAGCTTTGTTTGTGTTAGGTGGTTTGCATCCCTGAATAATTTAGAAGAAAAGCCTTTAAGGAAAACTGAAAATATCTGCTTTATTATAATAACCAGGGTCATAAAGTAAAGTTGAGCCTTAAGGTCAATCCTGTTAAAAGGTTTTAAGTCTTGGTGGCATATGAAGTGGCTTTTATGAATAAGTAAGTGGCTAATTTACAACAAGGTCCCCTCTAAAGCCATAAATGACACAGAAATCATATGCAATGTGAGCCATTGTTGTGAATGCTTTACTTCTGTGAACTTTGAACCTCTGCATAAAGAGGTGAATCATTTTGATGTATAACATGGTCATTTAAATGCAAAGTACCAGACACATGTTTTCATTGGAACCTGCAACTGAAAGTTTGTCTGACTGTCAATAAAGAGCAACATAAAAGCAACTGATGCAAATACCTGCAAAGGCTCACCTTTGGCTAAATTCATTACATTAGAAATCACCATGGATGTAAGAATACATAAATAACCTCTTCATTTTTCAAGTCCAACATAAACTTGCGCTATAAAAAGTGAGAGGCAATACATTCCCTGAGCTGCAGTAACTACGGCGATAAAAATCCGTTTGATTACACTCAGGAACACTCAATCAATTAATGGCAGGAGAGCAGCCAAAAGGTCACACGAAACTTGTGCAGTGAGTTGGGGTTTGATTGCTGCAGTGAGTCACCAGTATGTCCATCAACATTACAGGTCCTGTAAAGGTCTTGTGCAACATGGTGCAATACTTGCAAGGGTTTTATTTTTTTTGCACTGGTAAGCGATGGTCTAAAAATATTAGTAGAAGACGGTGGGTCAGAAAGGGGAATTTTGTATGTGCTTGAGTGAAATTACATGAAAGATTCAGATTCAGCCCCCCTCCCCACCCAAAAAATGACCATACAATCCTTAATACACTATTGTAGGGATGTGTGGTTTTTAAAAAATAATCTGATTGCAATTATTTTGGTTGATATGCAATTGTGATATGGTTTGTGATATTAAAGGGAATGCTAATTTTTACATCATTATTCTCTTTTTCATTAAAAAACATAATAAAACGATTATGGTGTGATTTTTACAGGCATTGGTACCAAACAAAGATCTTTTTCTTCAGGACAACTATGCAGCACCACAATATTTGAATTAAAATGATATTTTACTTTAATCTCATTAGGCCATATTGCAATTTCAACTAAATTTTGATTTGTTGTGCAGCCCTACACTGTGGAATACAGATTCAGTAAAATATATAAATTAAAGTAACTCTCTAAAAGTTGAGTAAAATGCAGTAATTTTTAGCAAGTTGCTCCCTTAATTTATGGTTAGATAACCTTGGTGTGAATTGCAAAGCAGAGAGATAGGAAAGAAAGTTAAGCTCCATGAGAGGAATAATGTCCAGGACTTTAAAAAGATAATTGGTTAACCAATATAATTGGTTTTATTGTTTTCTTCCAGCACAAAGTATTAGTCTCCTTTTTGTTTGATTAATATGAAGTGTAGAAGTGTATATTTCTGCACTGAAAAATACCTAACAAGGTGAAGAAGTCATTTCACATTTCATTGCAATTTAATTACCATTGTTGCTCAATGTTTCACTGCTAAAATAGCTCAGTTAAGACCCAGTTCTCATTTATCTTTGCCATTTTCTTTGCAGGCATCAACTCCACTATCTGTCCTCTCTGGACCCTCAAACTGGTAACAACCTTGGCATTGTGTAATAAACAACAGCAACACAGACACGCACAGGAAAGAACACTTCAAGTCTTTGATGTTACGCAGACAGACGGATGAGAAAGCTGATCAAACGGTACCAACTGTGATGAAAGTTGAACCCTGTTGACGCTAAAATAACCTAAAAGAAACACTTTGAAGACAGCATACACACACACATGCACACATCCGTCTTGATACATCCACATAAACGGATGAACATGCTTAAACACATTTGATTGATCTCGCAGAGAAACACATGAGAGTAAAGTCAAAAAGGGAGAAAACATGATTGCGTGTCAGTGCCTTTTCTCCGTCTCGTACTTAGTGTTTACCTTGTCTGGTAGGTGAGAGTCACTCTGTGGAAAGAAGTCTCTGACCTTTCTGTGTGTCCTTGTACTATTGTTCATCTTGTTCATGTGGTTCTTTTCTGCACTATGTCTGCTTTTACTTTAACTTTTAAACTAATCTAATCCAGACAAAGAAAGGTAGAAAATGTCAAATGCCAGGAGGTACTTAAACCATTAGTCACTCTGAAGCACAACTTGACATTTAGACTCCAGATTGACATAAACAGACAGTCAACCCAACCTGAAACTTGTTAGCTTTATTAGCAATGATCAATTTTCCAATCAAGTCGGTGGGCACATCTGGAACTTGTCTAATCACTCTAAACAAGACTTTTAGACAACTGTGACCTGTTCAAGACGCTGCTACCGGAAATGCCACAAGATCCCATTGAAGTGAGCATGTTAATGTTTTTCTTTACACTGGTTTCTATTCAATTACTAAATACACTTCTGTCATTAATTTCTTCACAGTCTAGTCTTTAGCAGGTCAGTTATGTCTTAGTGAATCAGTCATTTTACAATCACAGGAAAGCTACATCCAGTTAACAAATGGAACCAATTTTCTGACAATCTCTGATCCATTCTTATCATCTGACAGTGTAATGAAAATGTATGCAGTGAACTGATTTTAGTTCTCCTCTCATTTTCACTGTTTTTGTTAGCGTTATTGTATGTAAATCATTCTATGTTGCCCTGTGCTCTATGTTTGAGAATGGCTAAACATTACAGTAAATCTGCATTGACTGTCATTATATCTCTTAATGGCACCACTGTATTTCTACAGCAGATGAGTCATTAATTACACTGAAGGCGAAATTAAATAAAAGGTACTGTATAATTGCAGCAAGATCTTAAAAAAGGTGATTTTAAAGCGAGGATAATTTAATCATCCTTGTTTTTCCACTGTGAGTGTATGAAATCCATTTCAATTAAGGACTCAAACTCTTCCGAAACACAAGGATAAATACCTGTAACTCGTGTCAAATTACATTTTCATCACTTACAATCAAGATTAGTCGAGGTGTTCTTTCTGTATTACGTGTTGAGATTATCCCAAGAGATCTGCTGACATTTTCCAGTCTAGTCGGTTAGTCGCTTACTCAACCTTGGCGAAATATAGTCTAAATTTCCATGTCTATCTGTACTCAGGAAATCCCTTGAGACCTGGTGACATTTTCTCAGCTAATTTAGCATTTTAAAACTGTCAGCAATATGGAAAATACAGCTCGCTATTTTAAATTGGTATGACTGCCAGCTGTCTTGCATGCGCTGCATTTCTTCTTCCTGTAATCCTTTTCTCTTTCTGCCACTCTCTCTTTAGCTGTTTCTCACCTCATCCAGTTTACACTTTCGAGCTCCCCCTATTTCTGACCCTCCATTCTCAAACTCCTCCCCCTCCTTCACCTTTTTTATTCTGCTTTTTTTCCCATCATTTTTCTCTCTTTCTTTCCATGAATAAAAATGCTGTTTTCTTACGGTTTTCAGGCCATATTAAAAGCTTAATTAGGAAGAGAGGCAGGAAGATAGTTGAGGAATGTTGGCCCCTGTAGCTTTTGCAAGGGTATTAAAAGCTCAATGCTCAGCCACATGCTGATCCCAAAGAGATACGCCTTAAAAGGCTATACACCGTTTGCTTGTGCACACACACCAATGACAGACTTGCACCCAACCACATAGACATACTGGCGTGTGCACACCAGCGTGTGCAGAATATATCGATCAAGGACATTGTTATCTGATGGCCAAAGCGACCAGTGCTCCCTAAAGTCATCAAGAAAGACCGGGCAGAGAAAGATGGAAACCAATGAACAGAGGAGAGGACAAGGGATTAAGGAAAGTGGTGTGTACTGAGAGAGGATCTAAATAGAGCAAGAGACTAAAATGGAGGCATATGGAAGGAAAGCAGTTTGGGGGTTACGTGCCTGATTGTCAGCTGGGAAGAGGAGGGACAAGTGAGGCAGGGGAGAGGAGAGAGACGTGAAGGAAGGTAAAGGAAAGCGTGAAAGAAAGACCATTATTTCAGGCAGGTTGACATCTCAAGGGTTTGTCTGCTGTAAATCAGGTTCTACTCCCTGATTGATTGTGAAGGGCTTAAAAAATTCCAAATTGCTTTGAGATTGACTACTTAGACATGGGAATATGTCCTGTAAGAACCTTTGAAGGGTGCGGAAATGTTTTCAGTGAGAGTTACACATGTCCACCCCTGGGGAATAGCAAGTACAAAAGATTGTCTACTTCTGTTGGCCAGTGAGGGGCTGACTCTGGAAGT
>JAQLOL010000008.1:9897056-9928859 GCA_029783665.1 Naso thynnoides | reverse complement strand
GTCAAAAACTCTGGTCCTCACTGAGTTTCAAGCACAAGAACACACACACACACACACATGCACAGACACACATGCACAAAATAGTGCAGCTATCTTTGTGGGGTCTTTACATTTACTTCCATTCATTTGTACATTCTAACCCTAACAATAACCTTAACCTTAACCTAACCTCAATTTGTAATTTACCCATAAACTTAAGTCCTCACCCTAAACCTTAATGTTAAATTTGTGGGGTCCAAGATTTGGTCGCCACAGAAATGGTCAAACCCAACACTGTGGGTGAAAAGTCAGGTTTTGGACCCACAAACATAGAAAAACAAACAAACAAACAAACAAACACACACACACACACACACACACACACACACAAATCCAAAACCTTGGTTTCTTTGTATTTTCATATCAAAATAAAATCACGTATTCTCCCTGTTCAAAATCTGTTAAAAAAATCTGAGGTGACTTTCGTCATCTTGCCCAGAGCAATATCAATCAATAGTATACTCAACACGTGTCCTAAATTGTTTATGGAATCCAAATTTCAAGTCTGCCGATGTTTTGATGCAAGGTCTTGTTCCCCTGCAGCTTAGCCATTTACTTTCAAAATAAAAGCTGTGGCAGGCAGACAGTTGTCAGGCAGAACTGTGTGCCTTTAGTGCTTTCAATCTGAAAAACTTTGAAGGAGGTCCAAATGGTGTTACTGCTGGCATGACAAAGCTCCCTCCTGCTGTTCACAAGTCCCTAAATTATTATTATTTTTTTATGTTTTGGATTTGACGGTATGAGAACCAGGGGGTGCAGTGAAAGTGCGTGTGAAAAGGGGCAAAGGCATGTTTGTCACAACCAATGTGTGAAAGTTGGTGCCTCTGTAATTAACCCCTTTAATTTACAGGCTAAAGTTAGGCTAGCCTTAGCCTCCATCACAGATATCCGCTATGTTTGTTATGATATGTCCCACTTTTCAGTGGTGCAATCAAAGTCCTCCAAACATTTTATCCTGCCTGTATATCCTGTATTATACTGGAAAGATGTCTACTGAAGCATATACTGTCAAACTGCAGTTTCAGGTGGACTTAAAATAACCTTATTCAGCCAGTCAGATATAGAATTTTCCTCCTCCCAAATATCTATGTCTGCAATAGCTCCGAAAATTTCATACCTGTCTGGCCCTAAAAATATCACTATGGAGTCATTTCAATTCAAAAAATCACTTCATGAAGGCAAAGTAAGTGATCGTTGTCGTAATGTAGAAAATAATGAAAATGGGAAAGTATTCAGAAACATAGTTGAGAACAAAACATACAAAACACTGGAGGAAAGAGACTCCTCTTGCACACTCGGATGTATCCGGTGTGTCATTGTGCTGAAAAGAGTGGGATCAAAGTTATGCGTAAGAATGTCGGGGGTGTATGAGAGCAGAGTGTCAAAAAATTAACAATCTATGCTCGAATGCAGCATGAAGGGGTGTCAGTGAACTCCAAATTTCCAGGAGAAGGAATAAAAGTCATTTGCATCTTGCATAACAAAAACAGAAATCAAGCAGCTCAAAACAACTTGAAATGCAGACGAAGATAATACAACTGCTTCGGCACCAGAGACTTCGCTTAAAAAGATCATGTTTGGGTATGTGAAAAGCATACATGCAGATATGTTTGTGCATGTGTGAGGCCCCTGGAGCTTCCTGTGCTTGACATGTTTTCTCTTTTCTCCCTCACTAACTGCTCATTTTCTCATTCCTCTTTCCTCTGCTTTCCCTTTTTGACATAAAAAAAGACCACTGAGAACTTGATTTTAAATTCCAGTGGAGATTGTGTGAATGGTAGCTTTTGATGAACACAGCGCTGTTATTTTGAATCTTTTAGCCGATAGCTATTGGGTTGATTTCCTGTGTGGAAGCTGTGTCGAGCCGCTAGAGGCTTCTAGCAGGAGGCATGTTGCAAGCTCTGGTTTCTCTTTTTCGCTTGAGCAACATGTTAACAGCACTGTGATGTTTTTTTCTCTCCCTCCCTGAAGATTGCTATTAATGTTTAAATGTTTAAATCAAAGCACTCCGACTCTTTTCCTCATTTTCCTCCTCTGGGTCTCGTGAGTATACTGTACTGTGGTCTCCCCTTCCGCTTCTCGTTTCCCCATCTTCCTCTTCTCCCTCTTGAGTATTCCGCACTGTGCTCTGCTCCCTGTCTGTCTTTTTCTCAGTCCTTAAGCTCCAGGGTGCATCCTGCTCTCTCATCCCTGCCTTCTCTCTTATTCCTCTCATTTCATTAGAATTCTTTGCTCTTTTCTTTCTTCCATTATATCTATCATGCAGAGTTTACTCATCATTGTTATACATTCTATTCATGAATTGCATTAACCTCTCGCCTCTTATTCCTTTCTCACATCTAAAAATGTGTGAGAGACAATTCTGTGGAATTTAATAATAGTGTAAATGAAGGCTGAGAGTGTTTTTCAGTGTGAAATACATGGAAAACACCTTCTACCTTACATTTTTATGTTTATTTAACAACAAACATTTAACTAACTTAGTATATTCTTAGCAAAAACTAAGTATAGATACCACCAGAAATTCACTGAGGCTTGTATTTGTTTACTTTATAGCTCTACTTTCTTGCTGTATGAGCAGCAATTTCTTTGTTTGCACTGTATGTGAGTCCTTGCATGCGTGTTTTGTTTGTATTTCTGTATGTGCATCACAACAAATGTTGTGTTTGAGATCGATGGTATTTACTTGGGTGCTCAGGAGCCATTAAAGCAGCATGGGAATTTACATAAAACTGTCAATTTTACTTGCTGTTTGGTTGTTTGGTAACGTAAAAAACAGCAGCTTGGGCCCTAAAAATGCAAACTCTTGAAACCAGATGGTAATCTTTGGCAAAAGTCACCCTTACCGACGCCACCATGTTAACTGGCAATATGCGTTTCTCATAATAAACTGCGACAACACAGCCCCATTTCGTGTATGGCTATTGTATTTTCACATCTGTTTGTTTACTTATGGCTCTGTACATGAATGCGTTTGTACGCAGGTGTGTTGCGTTATTCCGTAGTGTTAATAAACAATGTTATAGCACCACCTACTGGCCTAGCACGCGCACTACATTAAGTGCATAGAGGTCGTATTTTGCAAGTTTAAAATATGAATGCGGAACTTTTTTTAAATGCAAAGAAAAAAGCCTTGACCTGTTTTTTTTTCATTTTTTTTTCATAGCAAAACTGTTGTCATGTAAACGAGGCCTCAAACAACATTTCTTTCTGTCAGTTGTCCACACACACGCGCGCAAATAATGAGAGAGGGAGCAGCTTTTTACCTTGAAGACACAAAGTGAGAATAAAAAGAGAGAGAGAGAGAGCAGGCAATAGTCCTGAAACAGACAGAGGGATGGTGGGAGACAGAACTGAATGAATATTTCTCTTCTGTCTCTTTCCTACTTTCATCTCAGCCACAGTTTTCGAAAAGGAAGCACACACAAACACCAGGACACACACACACACACACACACACACACACACACACACACATACACACACACTGTGCAACTAAATCTACACAGAAAATAAAAGATTTGAAACATTTTTTCTGTAGATAAACTGAAACTAAAACAATAAGGGAATAATGAAAATTAATTACTTAAGAGATTACAATACAATGACTTATGCAAACAGACAACACAAAAGCATGAAACAGAGCTGAAACTGCACAAAAGAGTCATACAAATACCAGTGAGAGCATACTTGATCACTGCATTTATGACAAAAAGAATTTGATTACACTGAAATGGGAAAATGACAGTAGAACAACTCAGTTTCAGTTCATTCAGAAATGTCCCTGAAAACAAATGGATTTTATAAGAGAGAAATGTGCGGCAGGGATTATTAAAACTGTTTCCACTGTCTTCGTAAAATTAGACAAAAGAACATTTTAACTTAACAGTCACACTGTTCTTAAATAAAGAAAAAATCCTTTTGTCAGAATTTCAGGAAAACTATCAGCAACTTTTTAGCTCTTTCTCATATTTTAACAGCAACAAATTTTTTATAAAAATTATTGAAATGCTAATTAAGGTTTATGGCCTTAAAAGACCCGTTCGGACCACAAGTGAAACACACTCAGTAAAAAATAAAATTACACCACAACCAAAACCACAGCCAGCCGAACACGCATGAGGGAAGAACAACTCATCTGGTCAGCACAACTTTGCCCCTCAGGAATGATGCTATCTTACTGTGTGTGAGTGCATCACACCTTAAACTAGGGTAGCTGTTACCTGAGGGTCTTACACTGACACACATACACACACACACACACACACGCACACACGCTTGCAGAAAAATGTTTCATTTCCTCCATCAGAGCTGCAGAAAGTAAGCTCGTCTTGGGATTCCATATTCTCTGACACTCAATATCTTATATGATTATAAATGACTTCTGCATGTAGAGTAGCAGCGTTTCTCTTTTTCTCTACAAGTTTAAAGCAAATGTGAACCTCTTGAAAACTTCTCCACACTGCAGCAGAAAGCAATCTCTCACCCTGTGTCTTATGAGTTCTTTTAGGTTGAATCAGCGTTCAGTATATCATATGAGAGACAGCCCAGTTTATTCACAGCAGCCTCACACACAGGTTGTCTGAGCTCTGCCTTTTCCAAGCAGCAAACCATCTTGCACACACTGTAAAAAAAATAAAAAAAATCAGCATATATTTCCTATTGATGCTCAACAAAGCGATTGTTTGTCACTTCGACTCCATAATTCAGACATATGGCATTAGCATAGATCAGGGTGTTGGAACTAACATCATGTAAACAATTTAGAATTTGGCATAAAAAATGACTGACCAGTTCTCATAACAGAGTGGCATTAATTCATTTTTCTTCAAGCTGCCACCTTCTTCAATTCAAATCTGTCTCTGCTTCTCCACCTGCTATCTACTGTGTGTTTTGTATCTCTTCTAGCAAAACTGCAGCATGCATATTTTCCCATTAAATATCATGCTGGCAAGATTATAGTCAAAAGCATTACAAAACGCATGTTGCTGTTGCCATCAATGCTAATTTTGTTAGCACCTTGAGAGTCATGCTGGACGTGGTACAGCATAGCTGTATTTCTGCCACAGCTTGCAAACTGAAAGCCATCTGATGTTTCTGTGCATTGTCACTCACACAGTTTAAAGTCAGGGCTATAAGTACTATTAAGTTTCAGTCCTGCACCACCCATAAAAAACATGGCTTTTCATATAGAAAGCGAGTTTGGAGATTTTAAAGATCTCTGCGTCAGACAGAAGGGTCATCCACACTGAGGCACCACTTCAGAAAGTGTCAGGACCTTGTTCAAGGGCACTTTGGCAGATAGTGGGTAAGAGTCATAGGTGCATTACCAGCCAACCTCCAGTTCACAGCTGGAGTGCATCCTTCAGTCAGTGAACTAACCACCTTCCTGTCTCTCCACCCTCAGGACAGGCTTTTTCTCTGTGTAAAATACACCACACAATACAGAGGATTGCTTGTCTAAGTAGAGATCATTGCAATATAACACTGAAAGTAACAGCGGTTCTTAATTAAAAGTAGCTGTAGAGATTTAAAGATCCTTTGGATTGATGATGTAAGAAGGCCGCAACAAGCCAAAAGGGGAGAGTCACAGGGAGCAATACATGCACATATAAATACACATAGAAAGTGCGAACTCGCAAATATAAATACAAGCAGCGGTGAACAGTGACAAACACATCTACACTATACATACTGTCACATGTAGACACACAAGGAGACAAACAGGCACACACACTGTAATCACAAAGTGCAAAACGTCTTATTTTATGATTTTTTTGAGGACAGAGGTGAAAAGGAGGTGAGTTGTTTGTATGAGAGAAAACACAGCTAATGAGAGGATCAGTATACTGTGTCAGATTAATCATACATGCCACATAATGAAAATGTTTGGTTTGAAATAATATCAAAATGCCTTTATGCAAAGACACCAAAGGTATGTACCAACCTAACGCATAGGAGCACAAGGACACAATTAGCTTAATTTTCACAATGGTGAATGGTTTTTACCAAAATAGCCAGCACGCTTCCTGGAGGCCTTCTTCTGCAAGCTTTCTTGATCCAGCTGGGAAGAGACGAGGAGTACATCCATAACACACTGAATGGATCTAAACATCCAGTCTGGGAATGCCTCAGCTTTACCCAGAAACCGGAAGACATCGCTGGGTAAATGCTCAGGAGGTAGAGCGGACAATCTAAACAGTTGGGGGTTCAATTCCCAGCTCATCCTGTCTACATGTTTAAGTGTTCTTGAGCAGGGCACTAAATCTTAATTGCTCCCAGCAGCCATAACACACAAGCCTGTTGCAACCACACAGTGAATGAAATAAGTGAATGAAAGAATGTTTATTTTGGGAATAGAAGAAGTAAAGTAAACATGAAAGTAATAACACAACATAGTATGTACAGTAAATAAAAAAGTAAACCTACTTTTGCCTGTAAATAGATATTTATAAGGACTGTTAAGGGAAACAACTTTTTTGTTTCCCTCAGTTTTCAGATGGTAATGCGGTAAAAGCTACAAAAATAAGAACAAAGTTATAGTACATGAATGTCTTCCTTAACCTGACAGAGAAATAAGTTCTTTGAGTTCTCTCAAGAGAAACAAAAAAATAATCCCAAACATTTCCATAAGGAATAAGAGATAATCAAACGTCTGTCTGGATTGGGGAGTTTTGCTACCAAATGCACTTAAACACGTACAATCTCACACAACATTCAAAAGAAAACAAATATATCACTGCAGCAAAAGTTCCATGAAAGAGACTGGAGACCTGGGTGTTGTTGCACTGGATATGGGAAACACGTCTGTGCTTCATTAGCTAGTCTCGCACACAAATCCATTATTTAAGTCAAACTAGCAGTATGCTAAATGTACTTAAGAGTCCTTAGCTCCCTTCCACCCATAAAGAGAGCCTGTAGCTGCGCAGCTGAACAGCATAATCCAACAATAATGAAGACTCCTAATTAGCTTTGCGTGTGTGTGTGTTGATGTGAGCTCGTCAAGAGGCGGGTGGTATGATTCCAGTTGTCGGGGGGTAAGTGAGTGTGAATCAACCCTGCTGACATCAAATAGGCTTACACACACACCCACACATACATACACGCACATACACCAAAGCCCAAGTTAAGCTGTACATGCCACTCATTGTTCTCGGTGCCATGAGCCATACTGAGTGCGTAAGAGGGTGAAGTGTGTGTGTGTATATGTGTGTGTGTGTGTGTGTGAGTGTGTGTGATTAAAAGAGTGAGAAAGATACAAAGGGCTTCTGGTAGACATTGCCTGTATGTATGCAAAGTTTGTGTGTGAGTGACGACAAATAAGCATATGCGCGTGCGTGGACATTTTGCCAAGTCATCTCTCCTGTTTAATCTACTCCATCACTCGAGGAAACAGCTGCTGTGACATCGTAACCTTGAGTAAACTTTATTGGCTCGCAGGACCATTTAGAGAAGCATGAGTAGCCAATGAGATGTGACAGCTGAATGAACTTCCTGTGTTATACCAAAACAGGGTCTCTAGTACAATCAGCATAAACACGGGTAAATGAACAAACAATGACAAGCTGGTGTTCCCAAACATGTAAACACTTTGGCTGCAAAGACAAGCGGAACTAACAAGTGTGATAACAGGCTGTCCTTTGTTTTATCTGCAATGTTTCCATGTTGCACCACAATTAATTTCATATAGGTACAGTTTCCGAGGTATTGCTGCATTCATGTGTTGTGGGAATCATCTGAATTTCCGGGTCGGGAAGTCATTCCTCCAATTTTGTTGAGTTCAGGAGCTTTGAAGTTGTAAAGTGGAAACATGGATGCTACAAAGAAGATTTGGGTTTATGCTAAAAAGTAACATTTCTAACTAATTTCTAATTATCACTATTCATCGACATAAGTTAACATTGAAACCATATAACATGGTACACGTGATCAAGAATTGACATTCAGTTTGTTGTTTGATATATAAGTTTCTTACCATTGACCAAACACTGGCTTTTTTTGCAACCATGTTTATGCATTAATGATATCAAGTCAGCAACTGGTATTACAAAGTTGTCCGTGAGTGGATGTCCATGTGAAATTCCCCAGTGGGAAACTTGATACTCTGATTATTACAACATCACATGAATGCAGCATAAGAACTGATTGCACTCTATGAACTATGATAACACTTTCAGACAGGAATCTTCACATACACTGATATCCTGTGCTAAAAGCACACTTTTGTGCTTATTTGCAAAGGTCAGGATGATTAGTCTGAAATGACAACAAAAGATTATTTAATATTCTTCAGTTTTCTAAATTAGAGCGATATTAGATACTTCCTTTTTTAAAGGCAGCAAATGAAGCTGACCCCTTTTTGTTTTTCATTCTGTTACACACCTATCTGATCTCATTCCTGTGAAAATCTCCAACACTAACACTCTACTGATCTCGATGTGATACTCATATCCATATCAGTTAACTCTGTTTCCATTTAAAGGAGCCTATGAAAAGATATGACGCAGTATTATCTCCTTCCTTGAAATTCCCTTTTGTGTAAGTCTTACTTTTCAATCTTCCTTCTAATGAGAGCAAGCTTACATTCAACTTAAAGAGCCCCATCAGCAGCTGCTTGTGAAAGCCATTTTTTGCATTCAGTGTTACATGTTTTTACTTTTAAATCTTATACAAAAAAATGTGCAAGAGTTTACAGGGTGCAATGTAACCAAAGAAGTCTAAGAAACCCACATAACCATACTCTCTCTCTCTCCTCACATTTCTTTATGTAGCTTGAATTGCATACCAGTGAATAGAAGCAAAGATGCCCAAAAAGAAATCTTAAATAAAAAGCAAGTGTTCAACTTGTTATACACCAGACCAGATTGAGTGATCACTTTACCGCCAAATACATCCTCAAAGCTTCACATCTCAGTAACAGAGCTGAAGTCTGTCTGTTATGTTATATTCAACATGCAAGCAACAAAATATTGACATTAAGACATTATATCATCACTTTTTGCTACATCAAAGTTTTAACATGAGTATATTTGTCAGAAGGAGGAACGGAGTCAAGACTCAGCTAGGAACAAAGGAGTTCCCTTCTTTTTTATCGCCAGGAGGAAGCTGCACTGCCTGAATTGTGCTGGTGATCACACTTAGAAGCTGCTGATTGTCCCACAGCGGGCTTGATTTGTTCCAGCAATTTTCCCCCACAGACAAAATAATCGCAGTAGTCAACATAATTTGAGTCATCTTTGAGGCAAGAGCTTCAGCGAATGATGCATTTTGCACTTGGGAGATGGAAGCAAAGTGAAAGAAAATGTTTTGAAAAAACTTGTCTTTTGCTAGTTCAGGCCCATTGAAATCAAACTAAATAACAGTCTATTAATAGATGGCTGGTTTTATGGAGGTGCAACAACAAAATACCTGCAATCAGAGTTAAGAAAACAATTGCAGGTATTACTGCATTAACATAAGTGTCAGCAGTGTAAGCATGCTGACTGAAAAGCTGTCTTTAAAGTAAAACACTGTATAAAGAAAAGCATCAATTTTGGTGGTGCACTTTGGGTGTTAACCACTGTTCCATCTTACAATACAGTGCCACAAGTGATTATATATGACTGTAACAACAGATATTCTGTGTATAATATTTACGTGCGCTAGAATCTATTGGGAAAAGTTGTCATTTGTTGATGTAACAATGTAAATATTGGTTCAGACAATATTTTTGCTTGATCTAACATGATAATTTGTGCTTGTCAAGTTTTCTGTTCTGCATCAGAGAGGGCATGAGAACAGAGGTGGAAAAGAAGACTTCAATGATTCATATTTGAAAGTTCATTTGTAAATTATGGATCACCTTTTCCAAAAGTAAATATCAGCACTTGAGCTGTTGTACTTTGCTCTTTGTGGTGTAATGGACCACATAAATACATTGCTTGAGGGCATCCTGAGAAATCTATAGAAGCACTCAGCAGTTTGCAAAGCAACTCGACTCGATTCTACTCACAGAATAATGTGTTAGACAATGAAACAAAAAACACATGTTGCTACTGGACATAAAACTTAAACATCCTGAATCTGAAATAGATTCAAAACATGCATTACTATTTAGATGAATTCAATTCAAATCACTTTATTTGTCCCTGAGGGGCAATTAAAAGGCACATGCAAAATTTTAGTCAAAAATGTTATTGGAGAGAGCAGCAAATATATATAAAAATATAACATATAATGTCTTTTCGAAGTGGACAGAGATGATACAGATACATAAAAAAATGAAGGGAGACAATGGGGGGCAAAAGTAGATCAAAGATAAAAGATGGGACAAACAGTACAGGGTGAAAAAATGGAATGAGAGAAAGATGAGGGAGAGATGGACAGATATGGAGAGATGCAAAGATAGATAGATAGAGAGAGAGACAAAGAACAAGAGAGATGGATGGAATAAAACGGCACAAAATGGAAACGAGACGGAGAAAAGGCAAGAGAGACAAAGAAAAAGAGAGAGACAGGAAGAGAGAGACAGAGAGAGCCTTATCAGTGTATTGCAGGAGGCATAAGATGTAACTGGGGAGTCTGTGTGTGTGTGTGTGTGTGTGTGTGTGTGTGTGTGTGTGTGTGTGTGTGTGTGTGTGTTATTGAAGTGACTTTGGTCAAGTTTAAAACTGGAAAGTCCAGTCAACAGATGGACAGAGAGGAAAACAGGAACATCATCTGTGTATTTATGGCTCTGGTTAATTAGAAAATTCAAGATTATATGGTGTAAATCTTAGGTATGTGTGTTTATGAACGTTGTTGAAATATTTAACAAAGCCCTTTGACGTGTTTGCAATGAATCAAAGCCCAAAGCTGACATAAACTTTACTCCAGAGGTTACAAACTCGTCAAAGTCAGAGGCTACACAGCCTCAAAATCAATGTGGACCCTCTCAGAAGACTTTGCTGTTGTTTCTTGTGTCAGATGAAGCAATCGATTAAAAGACAATCCAATCAGTCAAAATGCAAACAAAGCCTCAAGCAGGGAGACAGTGCTTTAATAATGGGTGTCTTGTAGCATTTTATATACAAGGCTTTTTATACTGACAATGTCTCTCTCCCTCTCTCTCTCCTATTATGTCATAATATTTATAATTAAATCAGATTCAATGCGGTGGCAGCGAGAATGTCCTGATCAAGAATGGACCCATTAAGGTATAACCCTGTGATGTCTAGAGCAAAATCATACAAATGTTGAGTCTTCTCGTTAAAATCTATCCAGACTTTTCCTGTATTATATAAAAACCATTTTCTTTTACTAACCTTGACCAAGGACTGCAAGTGCCTAAATCCATGAAAAAATTTAGTCCACCAAGATGATGATGATCAAGATGTCTTTATGGTGTATACAGGATATACAGGCAAGACAAAACATTGAGAGGTACATATATGATTGATACCATTGACTGTTGGGATCAAGACAAACATTCAGGATTCAATGATGCAGAGTTAGCAGCTAATATTAGCCTTCTTTATAGAGGACCACTTGCCTGCCTCATCGCCCCTGTTACCAGAGCAGGAACAGCGGGAGGTGATGGAGGAAGACGAGGGAGAGGAAAAAAATGTCACCCTCTGAGCAAGGTCATGTTTGTTTAAGCCTTTGACAATACTTTGATGTTAGAATTGGTAAGATTTGCTCTTGGCAACATGACGAAAATCAAGTGACATTTTTTCAACAGGAAGAAAATATGATTACAGTTTGTTATCAAATACAAAGCAACAGATTTTATTTATTTATTTTTTTGGCTAATAAAGGTCAGTGGTTCAGTCGACACCTGTAATCACTTCTGGGGTTTAACTTAAACCTGCTGCTTTAAAGTCATAGATGTCAATATAAGCTTAAATAATTATATTTATTTCGGAAAGTTCAACTCTGTCACTTTGAATAATCATACAAAAGCCATATAATCATTCCCCCAAACTACCTAAACTGCCTCAGTTTATTCCTGAGTTGAAGTTATTCTCTATTTATTTACTAATGCAGTAAAACAGGTTTCACTACCTGCAGATTAAACTTGACAGATTGCCACAGGCCGATCAGGAAAACCACACAGTTGAAACTGATTTCTTTAATAACCATTTTCCCAGTAAATACATAGCACTATTTTGGTGCATTTATATAACTCACCTGTATGGGTCAGCCCTCATCAGACAACATTGTGTATTGTAAGTGTAACTGCAGTTTAGCTGAACCTTTGTGGAGCATTCAGGGTTCATCTTAGCTCACAGCTGCATTCTTTTGCAGCTTAGTGCAACTTGTTTCTTAAATGGATGTGCTCATGCATAATGCTGCTATTTAAAGTGTGTAAAGACACAGTCAAAAAAGGTTCAAACAACACTTTTGTTAGACCAACAATATACAATGTGAACACACAAAGACAATTTTAACTCCTCAAAAAACATTCTCATCAAAAATGGAACCTGCTCACTGGTAAATGTCCAGACTGTGTTTGGACCGATAGGATTTTTGGAATGCAAGGAAATACTGATATCCGATGTATTGGCTGATATTACACATATAATATCATTTGAATGTGGTTGTCAAATACTTGTGACAAAGATATGTAATAGAGGCAGGACATCTTACACCTGAACAAACTTCATTTCCAACAGTGCACTGAACACTAAACACCTCACTTATTATTAGTTATTAAATCACTTACTGACCTCTACTGGACAAACTTTGTAAAACCGCCATGTTAAATCACTAGTTCAAACATTTTTTCAGGCTGAAAAAAACAGTTTGAATATTGAAACACATATGCTAATACCTATAGACCTATGATGTCTGTGAAGCAGATCAGGGTTCGTTACCTGGCCAAGTCATACCAAAGACTATAAAAATAGAATCCAGTGCCTCCCTGCTTGGCATTCAGCATCAAGGGTTGGATTGGACAGTGGTTCTGACTGCTAGGGCGTAAAACTACAAACTTTAATCTTTCAAAAGAGACCTAGACCATGCTTGTACCCCAAACAGTTATAACCTTTTAATTTACCTAGCGGCATTATACTCTATTTAGATCTAACTTTACAGGGATATTTAAGAAGTTCCAGTTAATCAAAATCTCCAGTCAAGCTGGTCAGGATGCTAAGTGACACAGCAACGACCCCACTGTGTTTGTTTGTGTATGGTTTTCCAGGAGTCCAAATACACACAGGTTAGCTGAAGAGAAACTTTAAAATGCCAACGACACTGAATCCATTTGATTCAAAAATCAAATAATATAATATGCAAAAGGTTAATTAAGACAGGATGCTTGTTCAAGATATAGCCATGAGTGTGAATGTATGTGTGTTTTTTGAAATTAGCTTGATTTATAGGAAGCTTGAAACTGTCCCTGGATACTGCTGACAGAGATTACTCACACAACTACTTTAAGGGAGTTTACAATGAAGCTGAGATGAGGGAAAACCTGTTGGAAACATCCCCTAAAACAAAACACATCACATTCAAATCACATATTTTCATCAGCAGTCAACTGACTCCAGAGACTCCCTCATTTAGCCTGCCAGCATGGTATCATGAAGCTTTGAAAGTGGCAGATAGCAGGCCTGTATTTAACAACGAAATGGACGTAACCTGAAGGCAACTTCAAACATCTGTCAGAGCGGATACACAAGCAGTCTGACTCTCTCTTCCTTTGTCTCAGAGTTCTTTCTCACCGCAGATAACCAGTCAACCTGCATTCTTATCTGCTATGTTTGGTGTTTGTATCTCCTCAGCGACTTCGCAGCCGTCGCACAAATATAACCTTCCGTCTCTCTGGTTTAACAACACACATACACACACACACACACACACACACACCTCTTTGTCAGTCTCCCCTTTCTTCTCACTCCCCCTTCCGTCTATCTGTTTGTGTCTCTCTTTTAAGTTCAAGTTATCTCCTCTCTGTGGGTCTGTTTGTCTGTCTCGCCGAGTGGGTGTGTGTCTGGCTTTTGTGCCTCTATGTGTGTCGGTTAAAGTGCCTGTGTATCAGTCAAGGTGGCTGTTTGTGTGTCTGTCTGTGTTCAGGAAGTGGAGTGAAAACAAATCACTTCAAATCCCCAAGTAGAGATTTTGTGCATTTGTGTGTGCGTCTGTGTGTGTGTGCGTGCGCACACAGGTGTGTGCCTCCAAGGACAATTTGCGTTGATGTTGTTGTCGGATTGGAGAAAGCGCATTAGAGCTTTTTAAACATCAGCTGTTTGCTGCAGTATACACACACACTCTCTTTCTCTCTCACACACACACACTCATGAAATGCAGGGTGTGTGTTAACAGCAGTGTGATGTCATGCATTTAGAAAACATAGTTTGTCTCTTGGTCAATTATAGTCCCCCCTGTGTATTAGATTACGATGTATGTGTGTGTGTTTTCAAACCTTTATGGATTAATTCATTCAGAAAACAGCAACATACAACCCGATTCTTTACAGAGCAGTGCAGAGCAGATACACACTCCATCACTCACACACTCACACACAGATGCAGATAAAAGCCCCCACTGAAGAACAAAATCCTTTAAAATGTTAGGAATTGGAATTGGTTTTCAAAAACCAGCCAACAAGCTGCAAAAGAAACCAGATGCCAAGAGTTAAAACACATTTGAGCTGGCCTTACACCAAACAATATTTCAAGCCATTTCAAAGTCACAGACAAATTTCCAATGTTGGTTTAAAATCATGACAGTTTTGTAAGAATTGAGGCAGGCTTTATTGTGAAGTGGCCACCGAACTCAATCTGAAAAGTTCTGAATCAGTCTTTTTCTCGTTTTGCGTTCCAATAAAATCAAACATGTCTAATACCCTTGTAGGTTTTTAGTCTTGTTTCATGCAAATCATGAAGTTCAATACATGTGCTCTTGCCAGCACCAAACAGGTAGCTGCGTGCTGTTCTCTTGGACTGTGTACTTCCACATCCTATGATGTCTTTTTTTGCCTGTTTTTTGTCTGGACGAACCTCTGCACACACAAGGGCAGCTGTGGCCAGCAGCTGCTTCTGCTTCTGCTCAATTGTTTATTTTCTGCTCAACAGTTTTTCTTGTAAATTTCTACCAAGTGCAGGATGGGAAATAATATACAAAGGAATCTAGTTGTAGTCTTGCAAATTGTGATCATGCAACATCCCCTGTCTTTGCCAAATCTTAGTCTGTGACCAAAAACCTCAGTGACTTGCTGATACAGTCTGTAGATCTTTGAGGGTGTCAGATATTAGTCCTTTAAGTTCTCTAATGTATAGGTATTGGTTGTATAGAGGCATCACTGTATGATTACAGTTTCTGTCCCAATTTTTAACTTCATCCCTGCATCATGTGCAAAGCTGATTTCTCTGCCTCTTCACCCAACTACATAAAGCTATTGACTGTCACATTCTGCACCGTGTCCTCATTGTTCTGCAGAGAAGAGAGAACAGGAGAGGAATCTGTATTTCCTCACCAGGCAGATTCTCCCATCAGTGGGGGCCTTGTTGATTTCCTGAAGGTATCTCAGCACGAAGGATCAGATCCTCAGTGCATCACATAACTCCTCTGTTAAACACAAGTCAGCCAGACAGTCAGCAAGCTGCTTTGTGCATCTTTCAGCCGCCCAGCCAGTCTGCTCCTGCATCGCTCGGCAGGTGCAAAGCCTGTATGTCGCATTTTCACTCAGTCAGCCAGTAAATGAATCAGCCCCCCGATCCATTCTTCATTCTTGGTCTCCCTCACACCTGTGCCGGCCCCTCTAAAGCCCTTTTCTCCTCCGGCCGTTAAGAGACATCCAGCTAATTGCAGCGATAAAGGGCTTAGCGGGGGGATCACTATATATTAGCAGTGCTTTGTGTATAGATACTTGTACAGGTTGCAGGATCCCTTACAGCTGAAAGGAAGCCACTGAATAAAAACTGCTCTGATTTTAAGTGCGGGATCATATTTTGACTGCAGCGCTGCACAGATAATAAAGAGATGTGGAGCTTGTTAGAAATTCTGAGTTCTTCCTCGAGGAGTTTAATTTTTCACAGACTTGATTTTAAGGAGGGAACAGCACATTCATAGCACTTTTGTCTGAATCCTATTCATTTTCTTTCATAAAGTGACTGCAGTTTTCAGTTAGTGGATGCAAAACAACCTGGTTTTATAGTTGGGAAGGGAGCAAGAAATCTAATTTTTAAAAACTGAGACCAATGACGGTATGTTCTCCTTAGTGGTGGCTTGTGACAGGAAGCATTTTGGACGATTTTGTCGATTTTTGAATTTTGATTTTTGATTTTTTTTGACATCTTACAAACTTTCCCCCATCCTCTCCTCCTTCATCTTTCTTCCTTAATATTGTTGTTATTATTATTATTATTATTATTATTATTATTATTATTATTATTATTATTATTATTATTAATGTGTATATTTAATGTGTATATGTGTGTGTGTATATATATACGTGTATATAAATGTTTATGTGTATTTATGTATGTATGTATATATATATATATGTATATATGTGTATATATGTATATATATTTTTTTGTTGTTGTTGTTGCTATTACCATCACTATCATTTGTATTATTATCATTACTATCACTCATTATTATTATCTCCATTGGTATTGTGATGACACTCTTAAATAACACACACACACACACACGCACACACACACGCACGCACAGTCACAGTCACAGTTTTTTTTCACACTTTGTATATACACTAATGTTTGTCCACTATATGTTGTTTGTGTGTTGTATTTCACAATTTAAAAAAAAAAAAGGAAGCATTTTGGACTAGGCTTTTAATAAACTGCAGAATGGAGCTTTGTAAATTGCTGTGTACAGGGGTAAAACAAGATAAAGTTAATAGAAAGAAGATGCACCCAAAATCAATTTAGTGTCTTTGAAAACATCTCTGGGTGAAGGAGCTGGCCTTTCTTATTCAATTTTTTTTCTTTAAAGGGTATCTATGTCTTATTTTAATACTGCAGTTATCTGGATAAATGTGACTACAACAAAAGATGAAATTATCCGAAATTATCCAAGATGAACATTTGTTTTAGGTCTCAGCCCTTTGGTGCTTTTGCGAGATTCATTATCTTGTACAAATATTCAAAAACTGCACAGGCAAAGACTATTAAACCACAGATGCAGCCACCAGACATCTTGCAATGCAAGGTGTGACTATTCCTTCATCTTGACCGAAAAACTTTCAGTCTATTTGTACCGCTTTCTCCACCTACACACATCCAACCCCTCAGCTGAATAGAAGAAGTTCAGGCCTATTGTCTGGGGACTGTTGAAAGGCATTCTGTGTAGGCAATCACTAAGTGAAGTGGAAGTAGACGAGGCCGGTAAAGGGAAGGAAGGTACGCCATGAAAGTAAATTACAACATTTCATCACAAAGGAACTCCTGAAAGGCACCACAGTTCACAAAGAGACGGACTGTTGTGATGATGTCATCTGGAGACAAATCCTCGATCCACAGACAGTGAATAATGGATCAAGTCCTGAGACGAAATGACAGCAGCCTTGGACTTTCCTGGAAGATCTATGCGTATGCGAGAATTATGAGCCACAGCAGGAAGCTGTACATTTAAATAATTGCACATTTAAATAATAATTGGATGTGTATGCTTAAAAGAAACTCCACAAATTCACAGACAGAAACCCTAGTATGGACCACCCCTGAAAAATGATGATTTCAACAATTAAAGACACGATGCTCTGATTCATAACCCTGACCAAAATATATCTAAATATAAATTCAGTTTTAATGATGTGTGAAGATTTTAAGCTCATCCTCTGTCCTCTGTTCTGTTTGCCTGCAGTTTTCCAACAAGGAGACATTCAATGGCGCAATTTTTTGAAAGTTTTTGAAAATTTTGACAAGTTGGTAAGTTTTCCAGAATGAATTTTCCTGACAATCCAATTATAAATCCAGAGAAAAATAGTTGGATTAAATTATGTTCTAATTTAGTAAGACTGTAAGCAGCAGTTACTGGTAAGTGTGTGTTTTTGTCAGGCGATAAGGCTTGTTTAAGTCAGGAATATTTGAGTTCTATGTCAAAAAATACGGTTGAAATTTTTACTCTGAACTCATTTCTACATATTTTGATCCACATCAGTTTTTTATTGTCGTCCTGTGCAGCTTCAGTAGATATGCAATAAATTAAAAGAAGGTGGAATTTTATTGTGAAAGGTTCGGATGCATTAAATAAGTGGTGGAACAACACAGTTGTTTTACTGCTGGTGTACAATCTCATTGTGTAAATCAGTCTAATAACATCCTTACAAAAGACATTTAATTACAGTGTAATAAGTTTTGATCTACACGGAGTAGGCTAGAGGTAAAAAATTAGTTAAAGTTACAGAAAACTGTTCCTTTTTTTTTCTTTAGAACAATGGCAACACTATATTTTAAACAAATAATCACGCATGCAACCAGAATCCTGCAGCTTCTTTCTGACCTGCGAACTCCTTAAAAACCTTTTAAACATCTGAAGCCAAGTTCAGACTACAGGATTTTGGACCATGAGGCCATCTTTGACAGATTTTTTAAATCATGGGCAAAAAACCCCAGATCCTGGGCAAATTGTGCTCCCATGAATGATGGGCATGTGTGAACAGTTCAAAGATGCAATCATGAGCTCGCTGACAGCGCGACGGAGTGCCGCTGGTCATCTAGCATGTCAGATATCTGGCTTAATCGCTGGTGTGCAGGTACCATGGCAAGGCTGGACTGGCCATTGAAAGCACTGGGAGTTTTCCTGGTGGCCTGACCTGCTAAATGGCCCGCAGGCAGGAGCTTAAAAAAAAAGCCTAATTTTCACCTGGCAGGCGCAATTAAACACAAAATACACACCCAACACATACAGTATCAGCGTCAGCTCATGTGCAACAAATATCAGAATAAACAGCAGTGTGGGGATTCAGTGGTTTATTTGTAGGCTCCTAAACTGCTGTGAAACTGCCAGAAAATAATGTTTTATTTCTCTGATTCAACAGCTTTCTTATTACCACCGCTCCCTCTTTTTTCATTCTTGTTCGGCCAGTGCTGCTTTGACGAATGACAACAGTGCTCATTGGAGTTGACTTTTCAGGTGGAGGGCTACACAAATGTTGTACTGGAGCTGTATTTTAAGATGGTGTTACAATATTTTACTTGCCTACATTAAGTGACTGGGGACCTCACGTCGTAGGCCCCTTCCAGGGAAAGGATCTTGTAGTGTGTAGCCCTTTGTCGGTGATCAGTCACGTAGTGTGAAAACCTCAATGACTGAAAGACTCCCAATACAAGACAGACAGTTGTGAAGTGTGAACAGTCAAGAGACCGGATGACTTTGCAGTTCATGTAGTGTGTCTGAGGCTTAAGACGTGTAAGCAGGAAAACTCTAACTTAGCATTACAATCAACGTTGCATCCAGAGGGTAAAATAACAAGTTTAAGGTGTTTAACAAAGAACTGGCTGTATTTTAATCTATTTATGCTCCTGTAGTTAGATACAATGTGCCAGGTTCCATCTGTCATTAATAGCCGTGTGCTTTGTACACAGTCGCTTATTTTGTTTTGGAAGCATTTTAATTTGGCGGTTTTCACAAGTCTCTTGTGACAGCGCACAGTCCGCCGGCATAATGATGAGCAGTAGCATTTTTTTTGGGGCTTTTCATTGCCTTCACCTTGTTATTGTGTGACGTGTATGTGTGCGCAAAGAGTGTGTGAGGAACAATTAAACAGCTGTAAGCCTGGAAGAAATCACAGGCACGGATGGACAGACAGACACACACAGGCGCGCACACACGCACACACACACCGACAGAATGGGAAGTAATGGAGTGAGGAGAGAACGCTGCTGTCTGACATGAAAATCAACAAAGCGTGACATGACCATTATACACACACACACTTACGCACATACACACAGATCAATAGCCAACTGCTTTGATCCCGAGCAAGTTATTTGAAAAAACAAACGCATGCACATTAAGAGCGTGAGCACATGCTCGTTACACAAAAACATGAAGTCACTGATGTTGATATGCTTTTAATAAAATCGTGAAAATCTGTATGCAAGCTTCAGTGCTTTGACATGAACAGCTGCTAAAGGAAATAAATGAACAACAAATATGACACAAGTGATTTTTACTTCCTTTAATCATCAGTTTGAGCTCAAGAAACAACAGGAAGCTGTAAAAGATGACTCTCTTATTTTGTAGGAATATGTCCCTTTTCTTAGATGTCACTGTCAGCAGTGAGTGCATTTATCCGTTTCAGCTTCACTGCAACAAGAAGTGAATGCAATGTTTGTGTTATTCCATGTCATGTGATTTGTGTGTGTGTGTGTGTGTGTGTGTATCTGTATCTCTCATCCAATCCTCTTGACCTTTTAAGGCAGGTTTAAGAAGCTGCCTGAGGTAACGGAACACAGTCAGTGAAATGGTCAAACGTGACATTACATGAACATCACAAGCATGCATACAAACACACACACACACACACACACACACACACACACACACACACACACACACACACTGAGGGTTAGCAATTCTGCTCCAAGTGACCAAAACAACATGGCAGTAGTGACATTTTGCCAGGTGGAAACAATATTCCTTCCTGTCTCTGTCTCCCTCTTCTCTCCATATTCACATTGGTCTCCTCTGTGCTTCTGTCATGTCTCTGTCTTCTTCTTCACTGTTCTTGCAGCAGTGCGACTGTGTGCACCCTTCTTATAAAAATTCCCAAAAAGCAATAACTGTGGGATGTTTTTGTTCTTATTTGTTGTTTCATCAAATTACAGTTCTTCACACATGTGTACCTAATTGGACTGTTATTAGAGAGCCATGATGAAAGTACCTACTGAACATCATTATTACTGAGTTTTTTTTAACATTTCATTTTCTTGTTCAGTCATTTTTCTTTTCCTAATGAAGCGACTGAGGACAAAGAATGAGGACAGATAGCACTTCCATTTGAATAGTAACTTGCACTGTTTAATCAAGTCTTTATTGGCAATATGATGAAATTATATCCAAGCCTACCTATTTCACAAAGTAATAGGTGATATGTCATTTCTACATTCCATAACACACAGAGGATGAAAAATGACATTGTGTAATTCAACAGGGTGAAGGCTAGTTTATATTATGACTGGAAGCAGCCATTGCCTAAATAACTGTCATCCTTGTGAGGTTGCCAGGCAACCACTGGAGACTCCATGATGTTGCTCTCCTTTCAGGACAGCAGAGGCATGACCCGCCCTATTCTGCCTCTGATTGGCTTACCCTGACATTCTTAACCTTACCCTAGCCAATCCCACTGCTCATGCCAAAACAACAACAGCAATGATTTTAGGCCAATTAGAGGCAGAGAAGGGCGGGTCATCATCTTGCCAAAGTGTCCAAAAGTTCAAGCGAGTGCTTTAATCAAAGACCACAGCATGAAATCAATTAAGAAAATGAAAAGTACCTTTAAAATACCTAAACAGTCCGTTGAATTTTTGTTGTTTTCCTGTGCAGTATGATTGACATTTTAAAGTTGGTTTAAAGTCAAAATAAAAGGCTAAATATTAGAGCCTCCCTGACCAGTAAATTCTAGATCTGAGTTTGTTGCAGCAATGAAACTGATGTTACCAGATCTTATTCATTATTTTAGTAAGTGTGAGTTTATCATAGCACCTTACCAACTTCAAAAATGCTGAGTTTAAGTATATTAATAAAAAAAGTTGTAAGGGATCATCTTATTGGGTAATCATGACAGAAATGGTGAATCTCCAGAGTTTGATCAGCCTTAAGTCTTAAACTTTTCAAGCACCACTTTATGTTTTTTAATAAATTCTGATTTGCATGTCAGACATTGCTGCTGGTACTTTTTGCTGTCTCTGTCTTTTCACTGTCCTCTGCACTGTTTCAATATTTACTTAACATCCCCCCCTTACTGTTTCTGTCTCTCTGTCTCCTGACTCTCCTTGTCTCCCTCTCTGTCAGCTATAGTGGGCCAGTTAACAGTAATTATGAGGTTTCTCATTAATTAGCGAGGAGCACCCAGCTGTTTAAGCCCCACAAGACAAACGGCCTTCAGCTTACACACACATGCACATTTGCACAGACAGACATAGACACATGCACGTGCGTACACCTGGGGAGTCTCGGTAAAATGTCAGGGCTGTTCAGATTGTAATTACAGGGAGATTTGCTGCCTCTCTCACAAAGCCGAGATAAACCACCTGACCGACACACATAGACACACACACACACACACACACACACACACACACATGCACAGGTAGCCAGTCACACAGAAAAACACACTCAACTTTTAGAGAAAGTCAATACTAACCTTGTCTATACCTTGTCTTTGACATGCATGCTGTATTTAATGTGGTGTGGTAACAAGTCGCCCTAATCAGTTTGCTTTTAGTCATAAAGAACATTAGGAATTTTTATTTTATTTTATGCAAAACGAAGGAAAAACAAAGAACAAACAAACAAACAAAAATTCTTTAATTTCATTTTAAAGCTGAGGTTGGCTGTTTTCTTTTGGTGTCATCGGGTTACACTGTGATTCGAGTGGTCTGAAGGAACATCAGACGTCTGCACCTCTCCTTGGCTCTGTATTCAGGCTTTAGAAATAAAGACTGTGACGGGAACTTTTCAGCCAATTAAGAGTCATTTCAGAAACTGCTTGTTCCTACTGGTTGCTCATCGCTGTGCTTCTTAGTAACTGGTGACACTGCCACCAGCTGATTGACTGCTGACACAAATGACCAGCCTTATGTTTTAAGACAGGCCTTTGGTTGCTTTAAAAGGTGAGCTGCAGGCGACACTGTCAGCTGGCTTGAGTTGAGCTCACCAGTTTACACCGCTGCAGCTTTCCCTGTAACCATTTCGTCTTGTCTTGAATCTTTGATGCTAACTGACTTTAAAAGAGAGAGCAACAACAAATGAAATAAGACGCGACCTGTAGCAAAAACAGGGAGTGGAGGGTTCAGCAGAGTTGCTTCCTTAGGAGTCTCATTCTACACCTAGCTTGATTTCCAGATGTAAGCTACCCCAGTTTAAATATTAATAAAGAACATATTTCAGATGTCAAAATGGCAGCATAAATATTTTTCTGCTTTCAGGATATGCCTTCATGCCTATAAATACCCCAGCATGCCCTGTTGCTTTCACACTCTTGTTTCTCCTATCAGTTTATTCTTCTTAATTCTTACCATACAGCATTAATTAAGGGGTTTTCCCATGAGCCTCCTGTCTTCTGCATGAACACAATTATAAAGACACAACAGCTTAAACAGGTTTGTGTATGGTTTAGATAAGAGTGTCAGTCGAGCAAAAGAAACTGGTGTTTAAGTTTCCACAGTTACACCTACTTCACTCTCTTAGGACCCCTCGCTCTCACTAATCATTGTGTCTTAAACCAAATACTGAATGCACAAATGGGAGAGCAGCAGCTGCGTGCACCATCTCCAACAGCTTTACAAAATATTTGTGGCAGTGACTGATTGATGGCGGCTTATAATTACAGAGGGCATATGGATTTGATGAGCATGGTGTGGTTAAAAAAAATCCACCTACACAATATGGTTTAGATAATAAGAATAAACTGATTTTTATGGGGGATTTACGCGCGAATCAGCTCACAGTGATCGGGGTACACTGTTTGGTGCACTATGGTGCGAATGAATGAAATAAATCCCCCCTCCGGCAATAACCAGCAATGCACCGCAAACAGATATATTCCGCATTGATGCCCATTGACAGTCTGGACTCAAATTGCCTTGAAAAAGGCCATATCACTTTAGCAGGAGGTGTGTGTGTGTGTGTGTGTGTGTGTGTGTGTGTGTGTGTGTGTGTGAGTGGGTGGGTGGATGCATTACGTGTTGGTGTTCGAGGCAAACTGTCTGCCGCTTTTCTACATGTGTGCATGAGTGTCTGAGTGTGTTTTTCTATCTGTGTGTGTTAAATGTGATCTTGGCAGGTTCCTGAAAGCCCGCTGAGCTGTGAAGAGGAGGTGCGATTATAATTTCAGCATCCCACTGTTTCCACCACAGTACATCAGTACTTAGTACCTGCTACACCTTTTTCCCCCGGTGCTCTTAGTCATAACTCTTCTCTCTAAGGGGACAGACTGCAATGTACAGAAGCAATTTACTTCCATCTAGGCCAAATTAAAGTAGGGACAACTACAGTGATCAGCAAGCACACAGGAAGCACTATTCACTCAAACTGAGACTTTTAAATTTACAAAAATATTGGCTTTTTTAAAATTTCAATATTTGCCTCTACTCATCATTACTTCTAGTTGTAAAAGTATTATTTCCTCTTCATGATTTCTACTCCTGCATTATGTAACTTTTCAGGGTTGCAGACTATTTGGAAGGTTTTTGTTCTTTAATGCTGGGGTAAGCAGTTTATTTTTTGTGTCATTTGGCAAAAATTCCATAATAACCGTTCAGCATACTGTAACTCAGGTTGACTAAAAGAACACTAGAGGTCTACACCTCTCCTTGGCTCTGTATTCAGGCTTTAAAAAGTGAAGACCTGATAGGCACTTCTCAGCCAATCATGGGTCATTTCAGAGAGGGCGTGTTCCTACCGGCAGCTGGGCTTCTTGGAGACAGGTGACATTGCTACCAGCTGACTGGCTGTTGAAACAAGTGACGTTGCTTAAACTTACTTAAACTTTAAACTGGCCTCTGGCAACTTGACAAGCTGAGTTGCATGCAACACAATCCACTGGCTTGAGTCGAGCTGAGACGGACCAGTTTACACCGCTGCAACTTTCTCTGCAGCCGTTTCAGCTCAGCATTCATTTTTGGTGTTAACTGGAATTAAAAGTTGGAGCCACAACAAATGCAATGAAATGTGACCTGCAGCTAAAACAGGGAGAGGAGGGTGCAGCTGAGTTGCTTCCTTAGGAGTCTCAAGCTATAGCTAGGCTAGCTTGATTTCCATACGTTGCCTACCCCAGCTTTGAAAGCCTTTGATTTTCAAATGGAGTTTGGTTTTCCTGTTACTTAACACTACAACTTATTAAACAAGGGTAGAGTCCTTTTTTCCACTGTTTAAAATCTGGTAGGTTTCATAAAAAGTGAAAAACACAAAAGCTGGGATACATAAACACATTAAAGCTTTGAAGAGGAGAATAAGCACAGGGAGAAGGAGGTTATTTAAAAGGCTACTCATGACCATGTTCCTTCATTTAACCATGTAACCCTAACTTTACCTTTAATGACTCCACCTGTTTATGAAAGCACTATGACTACAGATGTTCACACTTATCTGCAATAAAATTCTAGATCCAACTTGACAACCACAGAGCTGTAGATTCAGACAGAGCAATAAATGGTGGAGCGGACGGACAGATGGACTGATGTGCTTGTGCCTCCTCCACTGAGACGCTGTTTGTCCATCACAAGCCTAAATCAAAAGCTATTAAACTCCTCACGTCTATGTTGTGTAAACTACCTAGCATGAAGATGAAAATGTCAGGTTTGCCAAGTGATTCTCAGAAGTCTGCAATTCAAGCAGAGATAGCCCACAGCTCACGCTCAGCTGACACTATATCATGGTGCATTAAGTTGAGTGGATGCACATCACTTGCAACAAAACATTTCGAATAGGAAAAAAGTACTAAATACCTTCAGTGTAAAACTCAATGTGACAGCTTGTTCTTGATACTGCTCAAGGCTCATGAGACAATGAGACGATGTTTCACAATTCAGCTTCCAAAGCTGAGTTCACACTCTGTTCAAGTACTTCACATCAGGTCACATTATTCCATGATCAGCCTTGTTGTCACTCAGTTTCTTCACTCAACTTTGTGCATATTGCTAAAAAACCCTTGAGAAGGCACAATGCATTCAAACCCAAGTGGTGCTTAAACTTGTTTGCTCCTTAATTTTCCCAGAACTTTTTTTTGTATTAATTGCAGTTCATTCCCTTTTTTATTGCTATGATTGAAGATGAACCCTCTAGTTATCACTGTTTTCATTTTTATAGTCTATAGACATGTTCAAGCAATCACTTGAAATACTGGTCTTGTATGTGGCTTTAATCTACTTTGATGACTCTGAAGATTATAAACAAAAAACAAACAAATGTGTTGCTGTGTCATCATGGAGGAAAATAAGACATAGTCACTGATATCAATACTGAAACTGATTTCCAGCATGGAAAATCAGGCTATGCGTAGTCATCCATTTTCTTTAATATATTTAGATGTGTTTGTTTATTTTTGTGTTTGTGTCACTTCATCTTTTCTTCTATTTAATCTCACAACCAATGCCTGTTTTTATGTCCTCATTATATAAGCATGACTCAGCCAGACATTTTTCCGCCATTATCACGTGAGATGAATGGCTTAGTGCTGCAACTCTTGTTTTTCAGTTAAATTGAAGGCATTTGTTTTGTAGGACTCTGTTACTGTGCAGCATTATTTTTATTAGTTGAAAATAAAAAAACACTTTTAAAAGATTTAACATGACTCATGCACATCTAAAATCTTGAGTAGTTTTGTTAGAGTTGGTTTGGTGCACTTTATGGGATGTAATAAATTTTAGATCTACATATATCCTCATATTATTCACCTCTGAAATGTATAAACAGTGCATTATTTTGCCTAGAATTTTGTTTTTTGCAGTTTGCCTTAACTGATGTATTTAGCAATAAACAAACACAAACCATGCACAAAATGAATAGGAAAGAGATAAAGTTGCCCAGCAGCTCTGTTCTAAATGTCTTTTGGCAGAGCTTTGCTAACAAGCACATGTAATTGGTTCGTTGCACTGTGCTGAGGCCAAATGAAAAAGTTTTGTATGTTATAAGACCTGGAATTGAACCCAACAGATCTATCGGTCCTAATTATTTTGAACTCTTCTTCCAGTGCTGTTATTAAAAAAGTTGTGCCACATAATATTTAACAGCTTTGTGATGAGATAACAGAGCGTGAGGAGAATGATGCAATGTCTGCCCAACATTTGTTGGAAAATGTCACATTTTAAGACATAACAAGCTCTAAAAAGTAAAAACTATACAAATCATTAGGACTGTCTCAATATATATAATATTTATAAATGCAGTTACAAATTAAAGGCTATTAAGAACATTACAGCCAATACATAATTCCATAGGGTCATCATCTTTATGATAAGAGTAAATTTCCTTTCCTTGGTATCAATAATTAAATCTGTAGCCAGACTGTTTGCATTTAACACCTCTCAGCAATCAGCAACCGATGCATTGCCCTCTCAAAATTCATCAAATTACAATTATCTGCATCTTACGTACATTAGAAGAGTGAATAAATAAGTAAATGCATAGGATCTATATAGTCTTGCTAGATTTCATTCTGTGGTACAACGGTTGGCATGAATTGGTATTTTTTAAGTTAATCAAAGAAAAAAAAACTGCTGAACCAGGTTAATGGCTTAACTTGAGCAACATAAGTGCTTAAATGTGTAGTGTCAATTAAGTTAAATACTGCATGCATACGCAAAGGGCATCAAATTAATATTTAAAACTTTGTAGCAGGGGTTTTCTAAATGTTCCCAGCATGTTTAATTTACAGCCAAAATGGCTTTCAGATCAGAACAAACTGGTTGGAGAGAAGCTGGCTTGTTTCCCAACTGCAGGCAGAATTTACTCACATTGCACTTGTAGCTCATACACCTGATGCCAGTGGGCATTCATTACGAATACCCCATACAACCTTAGCTCATAAATGATGAAAAGTAAGAGAGGAAACATCATTAGATCATAAAAGAAGGTCTCACAGTGCATCGACCTCTGTGTTTTTTTCCTGACAGCACTGTCTCCTTTCCCATCAGTTCGCTTACCTTAAGATGGAAAAAAATAAAAGGCAAAGTGAACTTCACAAACGTTCTACCTCAGATAGAAATCTGAGCAGAGATGCTTTGTGGGCGGTGACTTTGATGACTTTTGTAGGAGGAAAAAACTCCACCGATCAGGAGCCCGAAGTCGAGAAGAATGTCTTTTCAGCGCAGTGACCTTCATGACACATGTGGAGTCCAATGTTCCTTGTAGTCGAATGGATTTTAAGTCTGTTGATTTCTGTTCTGTAAAGGCGCAATTCTGATCCAGTGACTGAAATCCTTTTATCTTTCTATCCCTTTTATCGTTCTGTTTCTTTTGATCTCAGAAACTCATTTCAGCTCAACCTCTGCCAGGCATTTGAACAATAACTGATACCTAAAATAGCCTTTTGCTTCCTTTGTTTTTTTGAGGATATACAGTAAATGACATCCAGAAGACATCAGCAGCAAGGTGAAAACATGGCACTTGTCAAGGTGAGAGTTGGAAACCAATTACAAGTGGCATAAGACTTAAAAAAAAAAAAAATCTTAGACGCACTGTCTTTCATTTACACTATATTGGAACAAAAACATTTGATTTTAAAGCATGTAAATAAACAAAAATGACAAAATAAAGAATCTTTAATATGCAGTACCTCTGCAAATGAGTTGTAAATATAAATTGTAAATGAACCTCTACTGCATTGCATTCAGATTTTTAACATATTTACATACTAAATTTCTTTTCTAGGAAACCAAGGGAGGACAGTGTCTCCAGAAAAAACATTTTTATGGTTTATTATTCACAACAAAATTGAGATTACATAGTTTTCCATACCTTTTAAGCCAAAGAGTCACTTAGCTACCGTTGTACTTTTTGTAAAAACATGTAAAACCTCAATGAACATTGGCTCCAAATGCAACAGAGACAAAGTGCATCAGGAAAAGCTTGCCAAAGATGAATGACTTATTTTGGCTTAATTATTACAATAGTACATTAGCAATACATTAGTAATTGATAAGTGTAGAAAGAGATGAGCTCTAGAACTCCCGTCACATGCATGTGCAGTTCAACACTTTGGGTGATTATGCAGACAGTTTGAAGTTAATAACTTTTGGGATATCTCTGTTTCTGGTAATTGAAATTTTGCAAGTCACCAGTGTCTGAGAAAATGGCCTTTGTGCAGCCATCCAGGAATGAAAATTTGAACTCATTCAATTCCCTCAGACAATCACCTCTCTTCCAAGATGAAGAGGGAGCTCAGTGGTCACAGTTTTGACAGTGATGAGGATGTCATTGCAGCTTAGGACCACTTTCTGATGGTTCAAGACTCCTAAAAAGAACAAATCTGTATGCTCACCAGCTGCAGGACTAAGTTTGTTGATGTAGGAATGGACTATATTGAAAAATAACTGTGCCAAGTTTTATAAATCTCATTTGTTGTTTCTGCAGTATTCACATGAGCTCATCTTATCAGAAAACAAATCAGAACTATTGATGAAATTGCATATTATAGTAGAGGGTTCGTTACTGGTGATGAACTTAATGAGCCCAAAATATTTATTAAATCAAACTGCAACGTTATGAGTTTGATGACTGATGAAAAAAAAGTTGGAATTATGACAGAAATGTGAATAAACAGAAGTTAACAGTAGCTCAAGTAAAGTTTGGATGCAGTCATATATATTTCTATAAAAATGCTGTTCAAATAATTTGCTTAGAGCAACTCCACTTATTTATTATATGCATGACAACATGTGGAAAAAAAAGAAAAAAAAGTAAGATTTATCTTTGCTTAAGGTGACCAGATTTCTGAAATGAAAGCCAAGAACATTTTCAGTTTGGCAGACAAAAATTATTAAAATTACAGTTTCATGTATTTTGTGAAAGGTCTACTACAGAAAGGTGAAGCCAATGAGTGCCTACACCTTTATTTTTTAAATGGCCAATAGCCCTGAAGTTTATGAGAATATGACCTGACTTTTCACTTGATTTATGACCTCAGTAAACTTTCCTAATTAGTCTGTGGTATCAATTTTTAGATTCAAATCTCCTTCGGTACAGTATGATGTTCATTTACCTTCTTTTCTCTTCCTTTCCCTAACTTCACCTTTTCACCTCACTCTTCCACAGACTGATCACCTTATTTGTTTCCTCCTCCCCTATACCAGGAACAAGTCTTCAAAGTTGTATTGCTATCACATGGTAATCTTTACAATAAACTATGTTACGGCCACATCAATGACAGTAACATAAAAATGGTGAAATAGGTCTTCAGGCGGTCAACAGACATTCTGCTCTAACTTCATGTTGAAACACCACAAGGACAATATTATTTAATGGAGTCTCAGCTCAACTCACACTCACATTCAGAGTGACAACAAACCCACTCTGGCCCTTCCTTGCAACGTTTACGGCAGTGCAACCAGCTATCCCAATAACTGTTGCTCTAATCTGTACGCAACCACAATCATAGCTGCATCATCTATTTCATTTTGTGGGTTTTTTAAAAATTCACAGTTAAAATTGGGGACATTTCCAGGGACACGTCTAGTGGCGGACAGGTCACCCAAAATGGGGGCTGTCTGCAGAAATGGGGGATGTTTGGCCACCTTATCTTTGCTTCCTCAGTTTAACTGAAGCATGTGTGTCCAACCAGCTACCTGAGTCTGCTGTGCATGCACACTGCAGTCACAACGGCAAGAAGAAATATATTTCCTCGTAATAAAAACACAGTCCTCTTGAAACTTATGACAAACTGCCAATCAACTTAGGAGATGTAGCAACGAAACTTGGTGCTCCTCAGGCTACCTTGTCAGTCTCAAAAAACATGAAACTCCAAGATGGACGATAAAACAGGTGACTAATATCTTCTAGAGAGACGAACACATTAAACGTGGGGAGATGACAGAATGGGAGTATGCGTGGTGCAGTGTCAGGGTGGTTGTGGCCGTGTGGTCAAACATCTGTTCTCTGTCTGACCCACTGACCCTTGGCGAGAGAGGCGCAGGGAGACAGTAAGAGAGAGAGAGAGAGAGAGAGAGAGAGAGAGAGAAAGAGTGGGGTGGGGTCAGGTTGTGGGAGCAACAGACGGTCAGTGTCAAAGATCAAAACGGTTACTGTTGTCCGCTGCAGCTCCATGCTGAGCTTTCGTCTGAGAGCTGGACAAAAGACTACATGCAGGGACTTTAGGGATGTCCTCTGCCTCTGCTCTGCATGCACACTTAATTTTCCTGCACATCAGACAAAAGTATCTTTATGAATATCAACAACTTGAAAAATGCGATTCAGTGTTGTATTGTTGTTCATTCCATTTCCTTTTTGCTGCCCTTAAATATATGCTCTTTTACCTGAGTTTTTTTTTTTATATATATATATATGTGTGTGGTCATGGTATATGGACACACACACATTTGCTGTGATTGTAGTTGTCTTGGTTACCATCCCTGCTTGCCCTGCAGAGGTTTTCTCTCTCCTTTTTGGGGCATGTTGGTGGCCACCCTAGCATAAAAGCTTTTGGAAATAGCAATTTTATTGGAGAACAGCACTAAATACTGGTGTAAAAATAGGACTTTTGGACTCTCAGTGCAATCGTTTGACTGCACAATCTCTTTTGGCGTAATTTTATGGCCGACTATAAAAGACCAGTTCTCCTTTTGTTTTACGTGTTTTGCAGAAAGCTGCCTCAGGATGAATGAGGGAGCATTGTATGGGGACATACAGTTCACCAATGTTATACCTGACATGAAGGTAAGTGAATAATGGAAAAACTGAGGAGAGGAGAGTGGAGGAGAAGAGAGGAGAGGATGTTAGGTAAGCAGGTGACAGCAGTAGCCTCCAGCTGTGAACTGAGTGCACCCAGAAACAGCCTGACAGGGCCTGCTGGGGAAATGAGTCTTCTCCGAGAATGAAGCAGACAAGTACACCGCGCTTGTGTGTGTGTGTGTGTGTGTGTGTGTGTGCACTTTTGAGTTGTGTAAGAGGTTTTTC